>BPLR01000213.1:0-34014 GCA_021605095.1 Caerostris extrusa
AGAGTACTTTAGTGTACTGATTATAAAAGGAGAAGGAATTGCGACCCGACTGAAAGCTTTTAAAATAGACAAATATGGCAGGGAAATATTGGCTGAATTTATTTAAACACTAAAACACATCAATGCCTCAAATTGATAAAAAGCTTAGCTGGTTTTCACTGACTCTATTTTAACAGTTTTTTGTCTAAAAAGTAATAGTAGATAGTTAAAAATATGTTGATTACATTGTTGTACCAAAGTGACAAATTGACGTTTTAGTTCTTGCACGTAATTCAATATCTTTCTTACAGATATTTTTTTAAAAATTCTTGGATTATAAAAGAGTAGCATCACATAGACGGTTTTTTCACTTTTACCTTACTTATTTTCTTTGAGAATTGATCTTAGAGAATGATGAATCACTTTTCTGTAACTTTGCTTCACAGAAGCAAAACCGTTTTTGCTGTGTTCTCTGCTTGTGTGTCAAATAGCAGAATACACAATATAACTCATACAGAAGACTCAATTATTCAACAAAGTGATCGTGATTCATAATTTAACTCTGTTAATTTGAATTCCCAGCATGTCGACGTTTTATGTTAAGCATCATCACTCTCGATAGTTGGCATATACGGTGGAGAGGGAGAGCATGACACGCCAGGCTGCAACTGCCTGGGCCTTCCTATAGCTCACACTCTCCTGCGGACTGTTTAGCCGCATTAAATATTTTATTTTCCATCACTGATCCAACTCATTTGAGTGGAGGAATAAAAAGTATTTAATTAACGACTGAAAATTCGGACAAGATATATAAAGGAGAGTGTGAGCTAATAGAAGGAATTGGAAAAAAGAATGACAGTTGCATTTTAAACTCCGATATCATCTTCCTCCCTCTCTACCATTTAAGATATATGCCAACTTATCGAAGTGATGATGCTTAACATAAAATGATCGACATGCTTAAGAGATTCAAATTAAGCAGAAGTTAAATTATAGTCCTGTCACCTTTGTTGAGATAAATTTAAAGGTAGTCTCGTATGCAGAGTTTATATTATATCATTCTGTGGTGATATTCTGTGTACTTTTGATTTATTTTTATACAAGCAGAGAGTATTTTTTTTACGAAAGACATAAAACGGTTTTTGCTCTATGAAACAAAGTTTACCGAAAAAAGGATTCATCATTCTCTAAGATCAATTCCTCAAAGAAAAAAAGTAAAAGTAAAAGTAAAAGTGAAAAAAACCGTCTAAGTGTATTAGAAAAGGTTTACTCTTTTTATAATCCAAAATTTTTTTAAAAAAGAAATATCTGTAAGAGATCATTAATTACGTGCAAAGAACTAAAAACGTCAAATGAATCTGTCACTTTAATTTTAACCAATGCTAATCAACATATTTTAACTATCCTACTATTACTTTTTAGACAAAAAAACTGTTAAAATAGGAGTCAATTGACATGTAGCTAAACTTTATCAAATTTAATTTATTGATGTGTTTTTAGTGTTTAAATAAATTCAACCAATATTTTTCCTACTAAAATATTTGTCTATTTTAAAAGCATTTCAAAAGTCGGATTAAATATTTCAATTCCTTTCTCCTTTTTATGAATCAATTGCACTAAAATTACTCTCTTTTTTTTTTTTTTTTTTTTTTTTTTTTTTTTTTTTTTTTTTTTTTTTTTTGCATTTTCTATGCACTTATACTGAAGTAAAATATTTAATAAAAGATGAATCATATGCATTTTTAAATTTTTATTTTACGATGTATTTTACGATTTTTTTTTTTTTAATTTTTATTTACAATTTAGCTGTAGTAATAATTATTTGCTTAAATGTCATAAAATTTTTAATGAAAGTTTGTAGTGACTGCAATAAATAAGTATAATCATTTTTTAATTGTATACAATTTTTCTTTTTTAAAATATAACTTAATTGAAAAGAAAGAGATAAATTTATTTATAAAAATAACATTTTTTTTTTAATTCGGGAAAACTTAGATCTTCGTATTTAACCCTGAATCCACTAAATTTACTGAACATCTTTCGTATAATTTGAACAGGACTTTGGTGGATCAAGTTTTTTCCAGTATCACTTAATTTGGAATCAACATCTCTAAATCTATCATCTAGACATTGTATATTCCAATCCGTCTTTCAAATCTTATACTATCCTGGCTAGAGGTTTAACATACACATAGCAGCGTAGGCATGAGAACTTTCGACAATTTTTTATTGGATTCGATCCAAACTCACTTAATTCACATGTCGTATAGAACTAGGTAAATATAGTTTTCTTAAAATAGTTCCTTTAAAAATCAATTCTTGAAATAAAAATTATCCAAATATAAAAGAAGCTACCGTTTTAGGTAATCGCTCCTATACAGTCACATAATTTTGTCATTTCCTGTTTTTGAAATACATGAAAATATATCAAAACTATATGTTACTTTTTAAATGAAGCTTTAATGCAAAACATTTTTGATTAGTTAATGACGCGTTTCATAAGTAAAAGAACCTGTTCTTTTTTAAATGACTATTTCTATCAAAACTAATTGTGTTATATGATGTTTTCGGCTCTGAAACTCATATTTAGGCGTCAGTAACAATTATCACCCAATATAAATGCCCAAGCCTATTCTTAACTTTCAGAAAAACAATCTAGTGAACGGATGCATGTATTGTGTTTCTTACCATCTAAAAATAAAAAAAAAAAAAATTTAAATGTATTTCCATGTTTGTTGTAACCAATGTAATTAGGTCAATTTGCAATTTTATCATTTTTATTGATATTTCTGCTTTGAATACAAATATGATTCCTTCAAAAATTTATTGCTGAAATTAAGCACAAAAAAGAAAAGCGTATCATAGCTCCTGAAAATATCACCAGACGTCGAGCTATTGCGTAAAACAAGTTACCCCTTGAGGTGTTGCGTGCAATGGGCGTTGGTCAATTCAAACTATTTTGGTCAGCAAAGAGTTGGCGTGATCTATGCAAATGCGGATGTCACGTTTACACCCTGCCTTCCCTCTCCTTTCTCTCCTTGAGCATTTAACAGTTTTCCTTGGGCCCTGCGCTAAACGAATTAATTTTTCCTCGCCAAAACGGAAATTTGACGCCAACGGATCTCACGGCTTCGGAAAGAAAAGGATATAAAGAATATACCAAAGTTTTTAGCAGTTTTCTTGTATGAGAATATATTATATAATAACGCAACATTACATAGTATTTGTTTAAATTGAAAGTAAAGAAGTGTGTTGAGTGAAGAAAAAAAAAGTTATAATTAGGTTTAAAATATTAATTCATTTGAAATACAAAGAAGAAAATTACATCCTCGCTTATGTATTTAGAAAATGCAATAATTTTTAATTGAATTTATTGCATCATACATTTTAATTACAGAATAATAATTTAAAATTTTAATTTATTGTATTTGCATTTACTTCTTTCCCAATTTTGTTGTATAATTTATTGCATTAAAATTACAAATTTTGATGTTTCATATAAAGAAATAAATGTGATGGGGAGGAAAATAATATTATAATTAAGGATTAAAAAATTAATTCATTTGAAATACAAGGAAGAAAATTAAATCCTCGCTTTATGCATTTAGAAAATGCACTAATTTTTTTATTTAATTTATTAATTATAGTTATTTTAATTACAAAAATTAATGTAAAAACTTAATTTTTGTATTTGTATTTACCTCTTTCCCAATTTTGTTACATAATTTATTTCATTAAAATTACAAATTTTGATGTTTCATATAAAGAAATTTAGAGATGTTTCATATAAAAAACTTTAGAGATGTTTCATATAAAGAACCTGAGAGATGTTTAATATAAAGAACTTTAGCGACGTTGCATATATAAAGAAACTAAGTGTGATGAGTAAGGAAAATAATCTTATAATTAGGGATTAAAAAATTAATTTTCATCTAAAATACAAAGAAAATTAAATCCTCGCTTATGCATTTAGAAAATACAATATTTTTTTAATTAATTTATTGCGCTATACATTTTAATTACAAAATATATATTGTATTTGCATTTACTTTTATTACAATTTTGTTATATAATTTATTGCATTAAAATTACAAATTTTAATGTTTCATATGAAGAAATTTTAGAGCTGACCACTTACTTTTTTTTTTTTCTTTTAATTATTTTTTCTTAAGATTTTCTGACATTTTCAAAATTTTCAATCAGAATTTGTAATTGTTATGTATGTTTTGTGCAAATTCCACATAAATTCCACAATGTGTATATTTCACATAAAGAAATTTTAGAGTTAACTTGGTTTTTTTCTTAAATTCAAAACTGCACATCAATCTGGATTTGTAATTTTTGTGTACGTTTTTATATGCATTTAAAAATGCAATATGTTTTTGTGCAAATTCCACATAAATTCCACAATGTGTATGTTTCATATAAAGAAATTTTAGTGTTGATTAATTTTTTATTGTTTCATTTTTTTTTTTAATTGTTTGTTCTTTAATTTTCCTTGCATTTTCAAACCTACGAATTCATCTTTATTTGTAATTTGAATATAAGTTTTTGTATTAAAAAAGTAGAGAAGTGTGATAAAAAAAATTAATCATAATCACTGGATACGAATTTTTAATTTTTGAAATGCAATTAACAAGCAGAGAGAATGCGAAATGTTATAGACGATGTAAATAAAATTTTAAAATTGAAAACAAATTGTGCTTGAAAAATAGTTATTATTTATTTTTATTTTTTATTTTACTTGTGGAATATTCTTCCTGCCTTACATATTATCTTTTGAGGTTTGCATAAGTTTATTTCGCTTAATAAGTGAAATAAATATAATAAGTAACAAAAAAGTATAATTGTAAATCAAAACACAAAAAAAAAAATTAATGATATAGTTTTCCCACTCTAAATTGTGAAATTTTAACTATTGCATTTCAAACAATAATGTGAACGTTATAAATGTGTGCAACATTTAAAATTTATAAGAATTTAGTATTAAAACGATATAGTAATTTTATAATAATTTAATATACTGAAAACTTACAACATTTTTTGAAATTTTTTATTGCCGTTAGTCTATTATACAAAAAGTAGCATACAATTCTACAGTAAAAGATTTAAATACGAATAATTGAAATCGAAAAGTAATTTATAAAGTAATTATAAGTGTAAAAGGAATCTAAAGACGTATTCAGATGGAATTATAATAAAGTAACAGTTCTCAGCTAGTTTGACAAGACTGAAAATATTTTGTTGTTGATATTGTTTTAAAATACATTACTAATTACTCATAAGACATTTAAAATAATTTTAATTGAGGAGAATTACAAACTAATATACATGCTCTTAACAAACATTTATACTTATACGCTTAATTCATGCATAACATTTATACACTTCCTTCATACATGTATAAATGTTTGTTTACATAAATGCTTCATTCACAAATAACATTCATACACTTAACAAACATTTATACATTTACACTTCATTGACAAACTTAACAAATATTTATATAATTCATTCATATATAATATTCATACACTTAAAAACATTTAAACATACACGCTTCATTCATACACTTAACATTTATGCATACACGCTTCATTCATACACTTAACATTTATGCATACACGCTTCATTCTCACATAACATTCATACACTTAACAAACATTCATACATACAGACTTCATTCATACTCTTAACAAACATTCATATATAAACGCTTAATTCAAAAAAAAACTTAATATTTATGCATACACGCTTCATTCTCACACAATTTTCATACACTTAACAAACCTTTATAAATATAAGCTTCATTCATACATAATATTGATACACTTAACAAACATTTATAAATATAAGCTTCATTCATACATAATATTGATACACTTAACAAACATTTATAAATATAAGCTTCATTCATACATAACATTCATACACTTAAACAAAAATGTTTAATGCAATAAATGTGTAGAAACCAAATCATTAAAAGTTTGTTGAAAAATCGTATACAGTAGAATTACATTAGTAGAGTGCAAATCTGTAGTAAAATCGTAAGTTTTATTAAGATCGATTTGTTAAATAATCAACTACATGAAAAAAAAAGCAGGTATAACTTTATTAACTACTACTTTTATTGTACCTGTATTTTTTCTCCTTTAAACAGACACAACCTGCAAGAAATCAAGCTTTCGTGAAAAACGGGAGCTCTGCCTTAAACACTTAGCTGAAATACGAAGAATAATGACCTATTGTAATTGATGAGCAAACAGTCGAAGCTACAATTTTTGCAGCTAAACGGATTCTTTCGCCACTCCATTCTTCACTGAAAACGAATGTGCGGGATAAATTTTTTAAAAGGTTTCTTTCGTCCATTTCCTCTAGTTTAATTGCGGATGCTGGTCACTTCCAAGAGAAGTTTAATAAATAAGTTCTCAGTTGAAAGGTTTTCATTGTGAGCGTTTTTCTTGTTGTAAAATCGAAATTTCCTCTTACACCGTTTTAAAGCCAACTTAAATTCAATGCTTGCGGCCCGAACTTAAATCTTTTCTTACTGTTCCCTGTATGTGTTATTGATACCAAAAACATTAGTTTTTATTATATAGTAGGGAACAGACATTTATTACTTTATATATTTTTTCCGTACCTTTTTTTTTTTTTTTTCTTGAAGAGATCTAAGAAAACATTTTAATTATTTTATATTATCATTTTTTGAGTTATGAATTCAGGTTTACAAAATTGCTGTGCCTTTTTCTAAATGAAAATGTTTCGATTAGATTGTTTATATTTTTTATCATTATATGCATAATATATACATAATTATTCTTTCCTCTTCAAATCTTCATTGTCATTGTCTGAATCTTCATCTTTAATTTACCTACTAATATTTTTATATTTTAAAAAATGTATAACAGCCTAATATAAGACTATTTTTTTCTTATTTTTGAGCAGAAAACACTTTACAATAATAAAATATTGAATCTAATGTGATATAATGAAATATTGAAAGTATACCTACCTATAGTTGAAAGATACCTACTACTATTTTTATGTTCTATTGAAAGTATACCTACCTATATTGAAAGATACCTACTCCATCTTATTTTTATGTTTAAAAAAGATATAAGAGTCTAATATAAGACTTTTTACTTCTTAATTTTTGTGCAGAAAACACTTTACAGTAATTCACGATCCATTATTTTTTTATATGTCTTTAGAGCTTAAATTATGTTTAAAACTTAAAATCATAATTTTATTGTCATTGAAATTAAATTACTTTATTGAAAAAAAAATTAAAATTCATTAGGTACATTAATATATTTTGATCAATATTCGCTAAAAACAAGTATATGAGGGCATTAATTTAAATAAAAATTGTTTCATTTTTTTTTTTTTTGTCGGTAAAGTACATCAATTTTACAAAAAGATATTAATTTATTTTAACATAATCATTATCTGTTGTTGAAATATTTTTTTGTCAGTACAGTAACTAAATACTGATATAAAGCGAATGCAATGTTTAAAATTTTGATAACTCTGCAATTATCAAATGATTAAAAATTAAAATCCAACCATAATTAAGTTTATATATTAAAAAATTAATTATAATTATATGTTACAAGGGACATGATATTTTTATTTATATTACGAGATTACGATTAAACATTGCAATATTTTTTATATATTGTAATGTTTTCAAATTTCTTTAAATAATTAGTACAAAATATCATAGATTAAAGTGTACAAAGCATTTTTTTATTTAACTTCTTTAAAAATTTCGTTTTAATTATTTAATTTATTAAATCTCTTATAATAATTTAATAATTTTATTTAAAATATATTTTGTTATATTTTATTTAAACTTTGAGATAATAATCGTACTAAACTTTTTTGCTTCTTTATTTTTAACTAAAATTAGCGAAATTCTGTCACATTTGAATCTAAATTCAATTTAACATCTTATTTAAGGCATGATATAAATAACCGATTTGCATAAAGCACGAGTGCTTCTTATACTATTTTTCTTTTTTGCCATGCTCTGCGTAGGATTATCAATGATTATCTACATTAAATCTTAATAATATATGCTGTGATGCTTAATTTCTCTATAAATCACTTTTCAGGTGACATTTACATAAAGTATATTATATCATGCATTTGCATTCAGCTTTAAATAGTCAAAAGGAGATGATAAATGTATATGCCTTAATAAAAAGAAATGTAGTTTTATAAAATGAGATAAACATGTAACACGCCATAAAATGCTTAACAGTCAACGAGCAGCGACCTTGAAAATAACTGTAAATGCCAGCATTAGAAATTGCGTGAGCAAATAATGCATGCTTCTACAGTAGCTTTCAAAAACTGATTGATAAGTGATCTTCGAAGAATTACTCATTTCGTAAGTGAAGAACACTTACTGCCGTTATTTCATGTCATTGTTGTGGAAATCACCTTAAATTTATTTGTTTTGTGTTTGCTGTTTTTAAATTTGTAAAAATTTTACTGCTCACCATAATTATTTTGGTTATTTAATGTAAAACACAATGCAATTTAATAGAATTTTTATGTTATTTTTTTTTTACTTAAATGATAACTGTAACTAAAAAAATTGAAGTTTATAGTTGTTTCATTTATAAGAACAAAATATAGTATTTATTTAAAAGTTAAACTCATTGGAATAATTTAAACAATATTTTTTTCAAATTATAATTTTTACTGTATAAACCATTTTTGATGGTGAAACAAAGTTTTTAATTTTTCAATGCACATAGAAACCTTGCAAAAAATTTAAATCTTTTAATTTATTTCAAATTTCACATTTAAGATAATTTAATAACATGCTGCAAAATTTAGAATTAGCTGATTTTATACTAACTAGAAATGTGACGTAAAATTTTGAACATGAGAAATATTTAAATGACGCTAGAAAGCTTCTTCTGTATATACATTCTACAAAGTACCGTTCGTCTTTGAAAAAATGAGTAAATAAATATTCTTAACATGTTAAAAAAGATCGAATTTAAAACACAAAATCTTTAACCAATTATATAGATAGTAAATAAAAATTCTGGATTTATCTACAGAGGAAATTCTAAGACATCTTTTACTTGTATGAAAATAATTATTTTAATAATATAATAAATAATTAAAATCTAAAAATGAACATTCGGCCTTTGCAAAAGAAGTATTTCTGAAACCTAATAAATTAAAAAATATTTTGATAAACACTTTTTTTTTTGTGTTTGTTTATCAAATGATTAAGATGTCAATTTTGGAATTTTTCCGCATCAATATTTATTTCTGTGTAAAATTTCAACTAATCAGCTTAAATTTTTCACTGAGTTCACATAACTATAACAATAATAAGTATAACAATAATAATAAGTATAAGTATAATGTATAATTCTGTCATTCACATAACTGTAGCTTTATTATAACAATAATCAATACTTGAAACTGGCCATGATTATTGGTTAATTTCTTATTAATCTGACAATAATTATATTTATAAATATACCAAAACACAATCTTTCCAAGTTTTCTTACTGTCGATAAATAAAACATTTAAAAATGAGAGATAAAATTTTATCACTGTCACCAGAAACTTCTTCAAAAGAATTTTTTTATCACTTATATTCCCTGAAATGAACATGTTTCCCTGAAGTTCTAGTTCAAATGTCATGTGATTTAGATTAAATTAATAGTTCTCCGTGACATACTCTCCTCATTTGTTAAAAATGCGCCTTTCTCAAGTTTGGGGCCGATTATTCATAATATTGTCACGTTTCTTAAAGCCATAGACATTGATATTCATGTCAACTTTCGAGTCTTTCATTTTTGTTTTGACTTTTTGAACGCTTTTATTCGTGAACGAACCAGTTTTTGTTGTCAACTGTATGTGATGTATTATGTTACTGCTATAATGAAACATAGTTCATTACCATTAGCATATTCATCTTTGAGCTTGGAAATGTTCTGGAATTTTATCTGAAATGAGAAATAAAAAGTAAAATATAATATACATAGTATTATATAATTCGTCACAACGTTAATTATAATCCGTTATAAAATAATTAATTATAAAAACATGGTATTTCCCCCAAATTCTTGAGTTTCAAATTATTTTTTTCTAGTTCAAGGTTTTTTTTTTAAACTTAAAATTAATATCTATTGAGTATTTAAATCTTAAAAGAGATATTTTTTTCTGAAATAATATACGTTATAATAGGCTCAGAATGACTATAATTTTGGGTCTGTTCTGAAATATTTTTTATTATAAAAATGTAGAATAATTTTGTTTTTAATTTACACCGTTTCAAAATATTTTCATGATATTTTTTTAACGGCATCAAAATTCATTGTTCATTTTTTGAGAATGTTCCTTCAAAACTAAGAAAATGGCAGAAATCCCTGTTGATCATAATTAAAGAAAAGGAGGTTGTGTTTTCACGTTATGAGAATGTCAAGACTGGTAAATAATTTTTTTTTTTTGATTTTATAAACTTCAGCTTCAAGTGGTAGTATTAAATCATCTGTAACATTAAAATGCATAAATATATTGCAATAAAATATTTTTATAGCCTGAAAATTTGTATGCTTGAACAACGGTGACTGATAAAATTTCTAGAAAGAAGATTTTTTTTAATATAAAATTGAAATTATTATTTATTACTGGGTCTTGAAATGCATAAATAATTATTTTTGATATATTATTTTACCCTTTAAGTAGTTTCTTAATGTAATTGACTACTTATCAGAAGTTCTTTAATGCAGAAATAGTTTCAATGTTTTTCATAAAACAATTTTAACTCAAAAGTATTGAAAACTGAATTCTTTATAAATAAATCATACCTTTGTTTTATAGATATGTTAACAGAATTTTTATATATTAAGCATTTCGCTTTGTTACTTAATTGGGATAGTTCATAAGATCATTTAGGTTTGTATTTAATTCCAACCTTGTTTTGAAATTCTCTATAATGTTGAAGATTATTATGTTTGAAACATGACAACATATTGAACATTATTTTTAATTTTAATTGAATTCCTTTGAGATTTGGGGTGATAAATTTATGTTTCAATTTAATTAAGAGAATATAGACATCTCTAAAGCTTTTTGCACATGATGTAACTCCATTAATATATCGATTTTTCTTGAATTGATTTAATATGATCTTTATTACCCCATTTTAAGAAATATCAAACTATAATAATTTTAAACAAAAATTCAAGCAAGAAGTTCTTTGATTCTTCTTAAATTATTCTAATCAGTACTGGTATATCTGAAAATATTAAAAGGATGTAACACTAAGTAATACTATTTTTGGAGATACTGTTTAAGTATTTGTATAAAAAAACATATTTTTAATATATAAATGAATAATTTACGTATTCATTAAGTATACAATTAAGTATACATTATTTGAAATTTTGAAGTGTAAATCATTTTAAAAAAAATAAAAAAAAAAAAATTTCCAACTGTAACGTATGTATAATTCATACACTTGCACGATTGAAAATTTTCTTACAAGAACCTTTTCATAAGTTCCAGTCATATGTGACTTACACAGCGTATCTATTTCCGGTATAGTCTAAACAAAGCATTTTTGTCTCGACTGTGCTGATATTTCGTGTTCTTGTGCTTCGTTAAACATGACCGCATCTCATCCCAAGCATAGCGGTAAAAACGAATTGCAGTCGATGTATTAGGGTGAAAAACGCTTCGCTTCCATTTCAACAGATGGCGCTACAAAATTATAACAAAAGTTTTATAGTTTAACAGGGCTGATATAATTGTAAATTCTGAAATTCTACAATTATAACAATATAAAAGTCAAATTTTTAAAGTGTATTTTGGTAGGAAATGATTAAAAATTCATTCATCAAGCTAAACTTGTGTTCTGCGTCTTTAAATTTAAATTTAACTGTTTCAAAAATTTTAAACTAACTGTATCCTTTTACTCCTAATCCTATCTGTATACTTTTTTTAATATAAATATTTCCGTAGGATTATGAATTATGATACACAAACATATCGTATGTTGTTGAACTAGACTGTGTTTTTATAAATATTTTTCATTAGATTCCTCAAAACTATTAGCAATTTTTATGTAAAGAGCAATTTTATTGTGTTTTAATATTTCGCTGCTTATTGTTATTTTTATTTAATTTTTGAATCATAATTTCTTTAATAAATTATTAAAAACCTAACTCGCACTTAATATCCAAAGTCTCACATCCTACAAAAGACTTTCAATGCTCCAGATTTATTTCGTAGATATTCTGAAAGAGTGAATGTTCTTGTCTTTTTAAACAAGGTGCAAACCTTCCAAACTTGAAAATTTGTATTTTTCTGTACACTATATCTATTTACTTGCAAATATTAATTTTTTAATTCAATAGTTATTTGACAAATTTATGCTTCTTATATATTTGTATACTAGTAACCCTTTATATTAATTGTAAAACAAATAAACAACATTCTAAAATGTGTTAAACCCTTCTGGTCTATTAATAATAAACTCTATTCAAAAATATGATTTTTTTCAAAATATAGAGTTTGAATAATAAATTATGTTAACGTACATACGAACATACGAAGTCATTTAAAAGCAGTTATATAAAAACACAAATTCTTGAATAATGTTATTGACATAATCACAAATACATTAAATTTTTTACAATACATGTAAAATTTTTGCATCTTAATTCGATGTTTCATTCTGCATGATGTAAAATGATGAACTATTTTTAAAACTTATTAAAGTCTCGTTTTTATAAGTATTTTGTTTTTATCATAGAGAAATGAATGGAATTGCTTTGTAGAAAGTTGGAAGAAAACAATTAGTTAATGCAAGTTTCCGTAATCTTAATAGTAATCGAAATACTGCTTATTAAAAACACTGAACAATGTTTAAGAATTCTTAATATATAAAAGATGTCATTTAGTGGCAGTTATAAGTTTCTTTTGCATTCTAAAAAGAAATTCAATGTGATTTAAAAAAAAAAAAAGCTGCATTGTGACGACTATCAAAATCAACCAGATTCAAGCATCATATTTCACTCAATGATTTTCTTATGTAATGGAAAAGTTTATTATTTTGTCTATTTCTGTGAAACTTTGGTAATATCGTTCTGCAGCTTTCTTTCATAAGAATATCATGAGCCATTTTGTATCAAATTTCATAAGGAAATCATGGGTCATTTTATATGAAATTTCATAAGGAAATCATGGGCCATTTTATATGAAATTTCGTAAGAATATCATGAGCCGTTTTGTATCAAATTTCATTAGAATATCATGAGTCGTTTTGCATCAAATTTCATAAGAATATCATGAGCCGTTTTGTATCAAATTTCATAAAAATATCATGAGCCGTTTCGTATCAAATTTCATAAAAAATATCATGAGCCGTTTCGTATCAAATTTCATAAAAATATCATAAGCCATTTTGTATCAAATTTCATAAGAATATCATGAGCCGTTTTGTATCCAGATTTCATAAGAATATCATGGGTCATTTTGTATAAAATTTTGTAAGAATATCATGAGTCATTTTGTATCAAATTTCATAAGAATATCATGAGCTATTTCGTATCAAATTTCTCAAGAATATCATGAGCCGTTTTATATCAAATTTCATAAGAATTCATCATAATTTTGTAGGAGTTCACAAGTTCAAAAGTTCTCTCTTTAAATAGTAAAATTGTTTGTATTTCTAAAAGTTAAAGTTTAAAATTTTCACATTTAAAAAACATAATAATTTCGTGGTATCTAATCGATTAATCCAAAATGAATTTTTTTCTAGGCTTGCTATAGATAAAGTTCTGTAAAAAAGAAACTATAATTTCATGACAGTTTTTTGTTCAAAAATAAGATAAAAAAATTCTACATTTACTTGAGAAATAATTCTGGATTTTTACACAATCGTAAGAAATTCCCGTCTAATTTTAAAAAGTTTTTATGATTGATTTTCTGACAGTAATTCTTTATTTTTAAATTAGCACCAAAAAACGCTTGGAAACAAGTTTTCTAATTTTTATGTATATATGTATATAAATAAAGAAGAAGTATTAGAAGATAAGAAAAGCAGCAACAAAATATTTCATTTCTACAGTACTTTGTAACGTTTTTACAATAAGAGTTTTAAAGAACTCTTATATCAGTCATAAAATTCAGAACTGTGTCAATGAATGTCCAAGCAAGGAAAACAGCATTTGATAACTATTGCTGAAATTTAATGAATTTCACACAATAAATTTAACTATCTCAAAATTTAAAAAATATCACGTATTTTTTTGCATACAAAAATAATTGAATTCAGCAGACTTGAAAATTGTCATGAAATCTGGAATCAAAAGTGGTAAAATTTTAGAACAATCTTGTTCGCGAAAGATCCCAGATTTAGTTTACTGTTTTGTGATATTTTACGCTTTGTTGAAGGAAAACTTTAAAATTATTCAAAATTATATCAGGCACCCTACGTTATGAATAATAATGTGTCGAATGCTGCAATATTAAATGTATTCTATGCTTAAATGCGCACTGCATATCTTAATTCTTGTAAAAAGAAAGGAAAAGATGCCAATAAAGAAAAGGATGGAGTTAGAATATGGGAAAGAATATGAATGAAAAATCGTTGATGAATACAAAATTTTCGCCATCAGTGAGAAATTAACTTCACCATGAAATCATTTATGTAGCATAACATTTTACAATCTTTTAAGTTTGTTCCGAAATTTTAATTATACATATTGCTTTAATTGATTATGTATTGAATAAAATCGAAAATAATATAGAAAAAAAGAAGAAAATTTAAGGAAAATTGAAAATATAAGTTAAATAATTGTTAAAAATAATTTTTCTACAATACAAGTATGTAAATTTTGTAACTAAGATCAGAATTTCGAAGCATTTCTTGGAATTCTTTTCTTATATTTTGTAAGTGAGCTTATGTATAACTAACGTAAAAGTTTATTTTCATTCAAAATATTATATTACTCATTAAAAATACCAAATACTATGTCAACCATTGCTTATAGAAAAATTCATATATCTTTGCACTAAGCATAAAATGCACATGTTTACTGATAATTTATTATTAACTCATACAAATAGTTTTAATTATTTATACCCATATAATTTGCTTATGATTTATTGCATGCATTTACGTTAAAAATTTCTTTAAAATGTTTAAAATGTCTAAAAATTCTTGAATATTTAAAATAAATAGAAACGTTTTAATTATTAAACTACTGTATTTTTCTTGTCAATTAACCAATTAAAGAAACTTGAGGCAGTAACTTTCTATGATAGATGGAAAAGTGTTTCTCCATATGTAGCTGCTAGTTAAAATGTCAATGGGTGGGCAGCTTCTAGAAAATTTATTTACATACGAAGTTTGACATACTTTCTTTAGTTATTGGACTAGATTTTTTCAAGGTTCGTAATCGTCTTTGAATCATTACCTCCTAAATAACAGATTGTATTGCGTGGGTCTAAGTTTTTATTCTGCTCTCGTGGGGAACTAAAAATCCTGGAAAATTAGAGGATCATTTTAAAAGTATATTCGAATGAAATGTCAATGCCTCTAAATCTAAAAAATACATCTGCAGATGATTTTATTTGCTTAATAAAAATCTTGTTGCGTATGTAAGTGCGTGTTTACTCTATGGATCTTTCATAAAACTATTTGAAACATTATTTTATTTTGTTCTCATTTAAATTATAGTCTAGTAATTTGATTCTTGAAGTCTTCAATACAAAATGTTTTTAACAATATATTCTCGATAAAGTATTTTAAAGTTAAACATTTTTTTGAATGTTACTGCAATTGTTGAAGTAAATATTTATTTATAACATGTTTATATACAAATGTTTTGTGTACACTTTGGGTTAATTAAACCGGGACCTACAGCTTAAAGGGATTCTGAATCACTAACAAACATCCATGCGCCCGCCAGAATTCGAACCTGAAGCATGTGATACCAGAGGCCTGGGGGCTGGCCAATTGGCCATCAGGCCGTTATAACATGAAGAAAAAGTAACAAAAATACATTATGAAAAGTTGCTAATGTGATTAATATGTCTTAAAGAGATAATAATATGGTTTATAGAGGAAGGCAAACAAAAATAAATGATACTTGTACCAATTTATTAAATAAATTATCTATAATAAGAACATGGTTGGTTTTTCTTTGGCCATAGTTCTCTTTCCTTGTAGTTAGGCAATCTCTAAATTTCCAGTCATCCAATCTAATACATTTTTTTTTTATATTTCTCGTCAATAAAATTATTTTCAACATTTTCCCACATCACTTTTTTCATTAAATATTCTATCACCTATGACGCTTAATACATCAGGAAATCCCAGTCCCAAAGATTGACAAGCACCAGAAAAGATGTAGCATTGGAAAAGAAACAAAACGCCGATGGGAAATGAATCAAAGTGACTTCTTGCTCCCGAAATAAAACGGAAAGCAGTTAACCTGTGATTGTGTGACAATAAAATGCCAAATTTGGCACTTCATTTTTTCCCCCAGAGATAGAGAAGTCAACACGTGAAGTGCCGGCTAAACGTCACGAGTCACATGATCGCTAGGTATTTTCATCGACCGAATTGATACGTCACGATCAAAAAGGGGGCTTAGTCAACAAGAAAGAAATCGGGGCGGGAAAGTAAGTTCTATTGACCATCGTCAAAGATAGTTGCTTCTTCTGACAGCTCGAACGTCTTATCTTTGGTAAACTCTTTCAAGGTAATGCTACATTTGCATTTTTACGTCAAAACGTGTTTCATAAAAGAAGACATACTTCCGCGATTTTTTTCTTTCTTTTTTACCTTTGGTTGTTTGGGAATTTTTCTGGCTTTTGTAACACTTACATTATTTTTTTTTTATGTAAGTACTAGTAATAAAAGCGATATCATTCAAATAAATTTGGTTAAGATTCCCGTATAAAATAACCTTTTTTAAAAAAAAAATTAAATCTAATTTTCATTTTATTTTATCTTTGATGGGAAAAGTGTGGAAACTCCACCGCAGCTTTGTAAATATCTATATATATTTTTCGTATCTAGGCATCAAAAAATATCCTTAAATTTATACGCTCGCATTTTTTCATATTTACATTTCGTAGTAATCCTTATATTCTACCAATCGTTTCAATCTTAGATTTAAAAAAAAATTATAGATTATAGTAATGTCTAGATGTGAGAAAAGAATAAAAGTAAATATAACAAAAAATAATTTTATCTTTGATGAAAAGAGTGGAAACTTCACCGCAGCTTTGTAAAGTCCTATATATAGTTTTTCGTATCTAGGCACCAAAAAAATATCTTTAAATTTATATTCTCGCATTCTTTTCATGTTATACCTAATTAAACAATTAATTTAACTTGATATTTACATTTCGTAGTAACTATTGTTTATCGTTTCAACCTCAGTTTTAAAAAATTATAGATTATAGAGATGTCAAGATGTGGGAAAAGAATAAAAGTAAATAAAGCAGGAAATAAGAAGAAAAGGATATGAATTGAATTTTGTAAATTTAAATTATTATTCCGCATTTTTTTTTTTTTTTTTTTTTTTTTTCTTCTTTTTTCTTTTTGGTTGTTTTGGGAATTTTTCTGGTTTTGTAACACTTGCATTACTTTTTTTATTCTTTTTTATGTAAGTAATAAGAGCAATATCATTAAAATAAATTTGGGAACCTTTTTTTTTTTTTTTTTTTTTTTTTTTTTTTTTTTTTTTTTCCCAAAATGAAATCTAATTTTCATTTTATTTTATCTTTGATGGAAAAGTGTGGAAATTTCACCGCAGCTTTGTAAAGTCATATTTTTATTTTTTCCTATCTGGGCATCAAAAAAATATATTTAAATTTAGACGCTCGCATTTTTCTACATATAATTCTCTTGTTATTAGCTATCATTCTTGCAAAATAATATAGAAATTAATTTAATTCTGTAATTAAATAATTACATTTTCTACTATGAAATGCAGAAATATTAAATGTATTTCCAATTAAAGAAAGGAATGCCAATTTAATAGGAGATATATTTATTAATTTTTATTTAGGAGAAGTTATATAATCGAAAAAGATTTAGAAATTTTGTCAGAATCTGAATTCTAAACTGTTCTTAAGATAGAGGTATAATAATATAATTTTGTTTTGAATATTATGTATTCACAATATATACTATATATCCTTTTTTCTGTCTTAAAAGAACTCACTTCTTATCTATTTAAAAGTTAATTTAATGTATTTTTTACTGCCATCATAAAATTTTATTAATTAAATACATAAAGATTAATAGGCATGTTATGTTCCTTATTTTTGTTTTTATAAAAATGAGCTTAACTTATCAATTAAACTAAAGCTAGCTTATTTTAAGCAGCTACGAAGAATTCTCATATTCATGAAAATAAAAATCTGTAATAATTCATCGTAAGAAAGTACTACAGGTGAATACAAATCTGTTTATAGAATTTTGATTCATTTGAGAAATGAATAATTTATGTATGAAAATTACTTATATGTATAAAAATACCTTAAAACAACAATTTTTTTTATTTGAATTTGAAATAAATCCTTAAAAGTTAAAGTTGCGAGTTGGTTATCAAAAAGCACATTAATAATTGGTAACTTATGTATGTATTGCAATTTAAATTCAAATGAGAATTGGAGAAATCAGTATTCGTAACACTCTTTAAAGAAAATTTTTAAGTAAGGACTTTGGAGTTTTAAGATTTTAATGAGATCCCTAGAAAGTAATTAAAATCTGATCAATGACGCTAGACGCAATCGACCAAACGAAATGACGCTAGACAATACAGACAGATAATATCGCTATTAATTGCTGACATTAGCAGGTAAAGCATTTTTTTTTTTTAATTTTTAAAAATATTTCAGCATGTTTAATATTAACGATTTGTCTCGGTGATAAAGTTTTTAAAGTCAAATTTATTTATATGTCTTTATATGACAGTTGTTATTAACAATACTTAATCCAGTCTCGGGTGCATTAATATGTTTATCATTGATTTGCCAATAGAATATTGTTGTTGTGAGCTATTAATTGCTGACATTAGACAGGAAAATCTTTTTTTTTTTCAATATTTCAGCTTGCCTAATATTAACGATTTGTTTTATTAAAAAAGTGTACTCGGGTAGATTTTTAACAGTTTAACATGGTGATAAAGTTTTTAAATTCAAATTTATTTATATGTTTTATATAATATTTGTTATTAATAATACTTAATCCAGTCTCGTATGCATATGTTTATAATCGATTTAGCCAATAGAATATTGTTGTTGTTGTGAGCTATTAATTGTTTACATTAGACAGGAAAATCATTTTTTAAAAATTTTTAAAAATATTTCGCCATGTTTAATAATAACGATTTGTTTTTAAAAAAAGTGACATGTGCAGATTTTTAACAATTTAAGATGGTGATAAAGTTTTTGAATTCATATTTATTTATATGTCTTTATATGACATTTGTTCTTAATAATACATAATCCAGTCTCGTATGCATTAAATATGTTTATGATTGGTTTTGCCGATAGAATATTGTTTTCGTGTATATCGACAAAATAATCTTTCAGATACAATTTCATTGTTAATAGTACTATTATCCGCTATTAACAGGAACAATAATAAAATTAAAGTAATGATAATTATTTTATCTTTTAAAAAAGAACTATTATTTAAAAACTTTTCAAATTACTTTAATCAAATTTCTGCAAGCTTTTTCAGAATTCTCATAAAAATCAACGGGAACATAAAACTTCCTAGAAACCTAAAATTTAAATTCCTTTTAACTTCATAAGTGTTCTTTTTTGTTCACTAGCTCAAATATATACATATAAATGTTTATTTTTATTTCTGTCAACTCTATTATAACATTCCTTTACTAACAAAAATGTAGCAGAAATATTACTTCAAAATCAGAAAGAAAAAATCGCTATAATTATAGGAAAACGTCCATAGCATAGATACATTTATTATGTAAATTTTGTTGGAAAGTTTTCGCTAATACGAGCCTTTTATTTTCATTTAAATAAATCCCACTTAAAACAGATAAACCGCACGCTATGTTTTGTTACGTATAAATTTACATTAAGTCAGTCATTCATGTCATAGATAAAGAAGACAGAAATGAATGAAACTCTTTTAGATATGTCGGTTTTTACTGACATTCAAATGTTGCAACTTTTATGCACAAACTAAAACTCTTTCGAATGGTCTTTGTTTTAGAATCATGATTTATGCATTTTTATTGATTTTGGTAAATAATTTTAGAATGGAATATTTTGTTTTTGTTTTAAAAAAACAAAATAATTTTTGTATAGAAAAAAAAATAACACATTAGAATGAATTAAAAAATAACTATCTAATTAATATTTGTGAAAAAAATTACAATTACAATGACACAATGCACTTATGCCACCTTTTTCCAATCCTCAATGCATGCTAAAAAGTCATCGGCAGGGATGGCCTTCAAAGCGCGCGGCGATTCACGTTGAATCTCTTCAATCGACTCAAAACGGTGTCCCCGGAGTGGTCTGAATTAGGGATTGAATTTAGGGAATATCCAGAAGTCGCACGGTGTGAATACGGTGGTTGTGGAGGGATATGGGTTTCATTTTTGGCGAAAATGTCACGAAGAATCAATGCAGGGTGAGCTAGCGCATTCAGTGTTTTGGTTATCAATCAAGATTTAAACCGTTTGAGGCTCAAAATGGAATTGACCGATCCTTTTGAAATTCCAACCTCATCAGCAAGGTCTCTAATTTTAAATCGACGGTTTACAAAGCACCAAATCTTTAATCTTAGATCTTAGATTTTCTTTCCAAATCGCTCTTCGTCTTCAACGCGTTCTCTGCTTTCTTTGAACTGTTTATACAACTTGTAAACATTTCTTTCCGATATAGTTTGCTCACCAAATACCTTCTGCAACATTCCATTCGTTTCTGCACACAATTATTCATTCCGCAAACAAAATTTAATGCAAGTTCTTTGCTCAATTAACTCAGACATTTCAAAAATCGCCGAAATCACTTTTAGTGTCTCACAAAGCCAAGCGTAACTTAAGCAGTAATTAATATTTTGACGTGAAATTTCACACAGATGTCAAGGACAGTGCCAACAACCTAAAAAAATAAAATTCCATATGACCGGGAAATTTAAATTGAAAATTGGTTTTATTTTTTTGGGCACAGTAGTATATTAATAATGGTTATTCATTTCTACAACTAGAATAATCTAATAATCTAATGTATATATTATTTTCAATGACAGGAACATTTACACCCCTTTCTAAATCATGGCATTCATAATAGATTTTGAAATATTTTCCTTGTACCATTTGACATTACATTTGGTAAACATTGTATTTTCTTGTGTGAATAAAATATTAAATAGAACCCAGCGTTTCATTTGAATATTTTTTGTTTTTTACGTGGTGAACAGAATACGTAATCTTGTTCAACATCCATTATATAACAAAAAAATCTGCAACCGACATTAAATTTTTACCTGTGCGACAGTTCTGAGTAGCCATCCTGTTATCTCCTCTCGCAAAAAAATGGTAATCATTCTCGCAACGATATTTCTTTGAATGGCTAATCTGATTTTTAAATTCATTTTAAGAATTAAGAATTTTACAATTAATTTCCTTCTAGAAGCGTCAATTATTAATATTTTCATAAAGTTGTAACTTTTTGGTAGTCTTTAAAATTATAATATTTTGCACACATTATTTGGTAAGAACAAGTATTATTCAGCTACACATCATTATTTTTGTGCGTATCATTTGGCTACATATCATTATTTTTGTGCATATCATTCGGCTACATATCATTATTTTTTGTGCGTGTCAATTGGCTACATATCATTATTTTTTGTGCGTGTCAATTGGCTACATATCACAACTTTTGTGTAGCTTATCATTTGTAATTGTATTTAACAGTAGTAATTTATTATTTAATTATTTACTCTGGAGGAATATTTTTATTATTACTAGCGAACTTAAAATTTAGAAAAACAATTTCTAGCGGAAAATAAGTTGAAAACTGTATCACTATCCCAGTATAAGTTTCAATATTTTGTTTTTAAAGTAAACGGGTAGGACTATTTAAATGCATTTTTTTTTGTGTAAATCCAAATAAATTAATGAAATTGCTTGATTGTCTTTTCTTAATATTAAATCTTTAAATATTTTTTATTAAAAATTAAATTTATTTATGAATTTCACTTCAATTGACAAATGTAAATTCACATATTCGTTGCTATTACATTATTAATTAATTCGATATGCTTTTTAAAGAAAGAAAATATCTATCATCTAGATGCAATTCACATCAATTGACAATTTCAATAAATATATAAGAATTGACAATTCCTGATTAATAATTCCACAATTGACAATTCCAATAAATATTCTGTTATTCTACCAATATTTTGACAAATCCAAAGACCTTGCGTCCACTAGAGAATAGTAAAATGGAAAATGCCGTAAAAGGCTAATGAAGTTTTTCTTAATACCACAATGAGCTAGTGACCCTACTATGTATGCCAGAGAACTTATATTAAGTATTTGATAAAGCCATTGATATGTCTATTATACATAACTTGGTTGCTGTTTAATTTGATATTAAGAGATAAAAATGATTGCTTAAAACAATTATATTTTTCTATGTTTAAAAAAAATGTACAGCCAAATTAATTTTAGTGTAATGTGATAATTTCTAGAGTTCAAAAACTATGTATAATTTAACATCGCTAATCAAAGCCATCAAACTGATATACTTTACCATTTTAAGGTATGTCTCAGCTTATTGTGCTTCATGTTAATATTTACCGAGAGAAATTTTAATAGCAATTCAATATTCCCATCACTCTTACATAGCTCCATCAAAGGAGACAGACGAGTCCTACTTAGCTATATTTTCCCTTAAAACTTGTAGCTAGGAACAAAAGGCGTTTTAAGATGCCCAAACCGTTTCCCCTGCCATACTTTGAACTAAATGTGGATAAATGAGGCTTGTCAAAGCATTTTAAGGCCATAGCGTGACTGCTATTGTCAGTCAATAAATGCCTCTACTCAAGGTAGTCAGACTACCACTCCAGAAAACTATAGGGCAGGTCATCAAAATTTTAAAACCCGTTTATTTTGCAGCTTGGTATACATTCTGTAAGGGACTAAACACGTATAAAATGTTAAATATTAAGATTCAATTGCTTAAACTACAAGCTGAATCACGAAACAGTTGTTTAAATTCTTGTAATTTCATTTAAAATATCATTTTATTTAATTAAAAACCTTTGGTTTGATTGTAGTTGATATATTAATTTAAAGTAATCTTTCCCAGTTTAAGTGTGTAATTATGCCTCATTCCTGCTTTTTGCCTCCAGTGAGTCCATTTGTATTTTAATACAGTTGTGGGAAGAGTATTTATAAATAAAAAATAGATTTTAACGTAGTATTAATAATAAATAATATTAGTAGTTACTGAAAATTTAAAAAGTTTCTTATTTTATAAACTTTAAAAAAATAACGTGAGTAACTTCTGTGTTTTTTGTGTTTATAACGTGTGTATCACATGTTTTTATTCGATCTTCTCATTAATTATTGCATGTTATGAGTTACGAAAAACAAAATTTGAGTAAATTTGTTTTGAGGTTTTTAGTTTAAGTTTCTTATTTATAAAATTATTAGCTTAAATATTTAGTAGTTATTGAAAATTTTAAAATTTTGATATTTTTTTACTTAAAAAAAATAACTTGAGTAACGTGTGTTTTTTGTGTTTACTATAACTTGTGCATCATGTGTTTTTTGTGTTTACTATAACTTGTGCATCATGTGCTTTTTTATTTGATCTTCTCACTAATTCTTGCATGTTATGAGTTTTAAAAAAGTAAATCTTGAGTTCACCTAATAACCATTTAACCTAATAATTTTATAAATAAAAAAATAAACTAACAATTTATTTTTTTTTATTTATAAAATTATTAGGTTAAATGTTTAATTAATATAACAAGCATGTATGTTAATGATTAATCATTGAGATATTTAAAGCTTTGTATGTCATTCAAATCTT
Source organism: Caerostris extrusa (assembly GCA_021605095.1). Classification (NCBI taxonomy): domain Eukaryota; kingdom Metazoa; phylum Arthropoda; class Arachnida; order Araneae; family Araneidae; genus Caerostris; species Caerostris extrusa. The sequence continues at coordinate 24,080 of BPLR01000213.1, forward strand.
ATTTCAGTGGTAATTTCTATTTTTCTAATGATATTCATTTATGTTGTAACTAAAAAGAAACAATTAACAGGAAAAAGATTTTGATATAATTTTTTTTTTTTTTATATTTTCCGCTTTCTTTTAAGTTTCTTTTATTTTTTTTTTATTTGTTGCTGAAATTGATGATAATCAATTTAAATAATGAGTAGGATGTTTCAAAATCATTAGCATATTTCTAAAATTTGTTGCGTAAATCTTTGTGGAACAGATACATTAAGATATCATCAATTATAAATTTATCAAATGCATAATAATGAAATTTGTAAATTTATCATCAATTGTAAATTTTTCTTACTGATAAATTTTCCTTTCTGAAAAGTAAATCAAAATGACATACTTTCCTACTTTTTTTTCCAATAAATAATTTTTTTTACAGTTACAATTGTAGAATATTTTTTTAATTCCAAACTGTTTGTCGTTATGTATTTAGAATGATTGAAATCTCAGATGTATTAAGGCATAGATATTACAACAATCGATCTTTTCATTAATTGTACATTATCTCGAACTTTCATCGCTATGATTTTTTAATCTTTTAATATTTAGAAAAACAATTTCTAGAAAAAAAGTGACAAAGTTGAGTTACAAACTGCATCGTTATCCCAATATAAGTTTAAATGGTTTTTCTAAAGTTAACTGGTATAACTATTTAAATGCAATTTTCTTATGTGTGCAAATTCCAAATAAATTAATGAAATTGCTTTTCGTAAAAATGAAATTTATTTATGAATTTCATATCAATTGACAAATGTATACTTCACATATTCGATGCTATTCCATCATTAATAAATTCGATATATTTTAAAGAAAGAAAATATCTAATATCACCTTGGTGCAATTCACATCAATTGACAAATGTAAAATTCACATACTCGATGCTATTACATCATTAATTAATTAATTCGATATACTTTTAAAGAAAGAAAATATCTAATATCACCTTGGTGCAATTCACATCAATTGATAAATTCAAAATTCACATATCCAATGCTTTTACAAAACATTTATTAATTCGATATACTTTTAAAGAAAGAAAATATCTAATATCACCTTGGTGCAATTCACATCAATTGACAAATGTAAAATTCACATATTCGATACTATTACATCATTAATTAATTCGATATACGTTTTAAAAAAGAAAATATTTAATATAACCTTGATGCAATTCACATCAATTGACAAATGTAAAATTCATATATTCGATGCTATTACAAAACATTAATTAATTCAATATAGTTTTAAAGAAAATATCTAATATCACCTTGGTGCACTTATTTTCCTTATTGAAAATACGCATACTGAAATATTATTACCGTGCTTTTTAAAATATTTATAACAGAATTAAAAAAAAAAATTTATGGCATTTAGTTTTTATGCATAACTATATTTTCTCTCTGAATTTCTAATATTTCAAAAACTTTCTTAAAGTTCTGTAGATTTCATTTCAATTCAAGGATATATTTTATTACTTTTTATACAAAAATAACCTACTTCACACGTTTTTTGTTATGCAACTATTTAAATTAGAAGCATAATCAAATTAATAATAAAAATACGCGATTAAAAATCACCCTTCATCCAAAATTAATCAGTGAAATCTCGAGGAAACCCACTTTATATGGTGAAGATGAGAATTCTGTACATGATTATTATCAATGGAAAGCAGCATTTGAATTAATTGCTGGAAATATCTGATCTTTTACAAATATTTTTTTAAGTAGAGTGAAAATGAAAGAGGAAATCTTTTTTTTTTTTTTTTTTTTTTTTTTATGGGGGAGGGGGTTAAAAAAGAGGTATATTAAAATTTTTACAGCTCAGGGTAAAATTTCAGAATGCGACATTATCTATCTCCCCATATGCAATTTAAAATTTTTATTTTATTCTTTTCCTCTTTATATGCCTCAAAATATGTTTAAGACTTAATTAAAGTAAAAACGGGGTACTTTACTAACTGTACAGTTCTTCTCATACTATCCTCAGTAAAAAATGCTGGTAAACTGAAATGCTATGTTATGCAGAAGGAATAGTTTTGGGCAGTTACGTTACGGACAGCTACTTTACAGGCAGCTACATTTCATGAAGTTACAGGCGGTCATAATGTTACAAGCAGCTACATTTCATGAAGTTACAGGCATTTATGATGTTATAGGCAGCTACATTTCATGAAGTTACAGGCGGTTATCATGTTATAGGCAGTTACATTTCATGAAGTTACGGGCGGTTATGATGCTATAGGCAGCTACATTTCATGAAGTTACAGGCGGTTATGATGTTACGCAGGCAACTACATTTCATGAAGTCACAGGCAGCTGCGTTTCATGAAGGTCGTACTTATACATAACATGCATTATTAAAAGCTATTATTCGAAAGGTTTGAATGTCTTTCTTTCTTTTTAACTGAACCTTTTTCTTCTTAACATTTTGAAAATTGATAAATTTTATTTATATTAGAAATTTCATTTCCGTATGCTATTATGTAAAATCAAAAATTAGTAATTTGTTTAGCATTATTTATGTATGTATTGTGACAAAGTTTAGATTTTTAAATTTGTTATATATTTTTTTAATTATCACTAAAATTATTTAAGTAAATTTATTATTTTCGAAATATAATTGACGACAAATCAAGTTTAGGATGTGAATCATCAAGGAGGTTTGGAGTTTACTTTTTGATGAAAGTATGATAAACGTTATTGTTGAATAGATTAATTTAAAAATAAAAAAGCAAAGTAAGAAATTCTAATCACAACATATATGGTATTCATAATGACGAAATTTAAATGTAGGCATTTCTTAAACTTTTAATTTTTTTGCTCTTTTAAATCAAGTTGAGGATTTGTATTTAAAAATTTTTGTATTTCAGTTTAAAAAATATTTTTTTTTTTTTGTATTTGTCAAATAATTAAGTAATTTTTTTTTTTTTTTTTTTTTTTTTTTTTTACAATTTTAGTTAAAGATCTTTGGGAGACTGCTTATACCACAATTTTATTCACTGTTGTTAAAAGTTAATAGCTTGTGTTATTGTAACAAAGATTAGTTTCCATTCAGTGGAGTCATAACACTAAGTGTTAGAGTCTTAAAGAAGTAAAATTAAGTAGTAGATATCTTTAATATGATAGATAAATATAAAATAAATCATTATTATTATTAAAAATTTCTTTCTTTGATTTGTCTTAGTTATCACCCAACATTTACACCTCCCTATTACCTACCAAATTAAAAAAAAAAGGAAAAAGTAATTCATCTTTCATTCTGAATTTCCATCCAAACCTCTTTGATATGATAGATATATTTCCTTTCTTACTCACCATTTCCTCCACACTGGTATTCTTTACCTAAAGTTATTTATTTCAGGAAATGGTTTAATACATTATTATTACGAAAACTTATTTAAGTTGTACGACATGACATGTGTAGAATGGCAATATATGTATTTATTATGAATCTAAACACGCATTTTAACTATTATATTAAAAAATGCATATTATGCTGTTAAGGAAGTTTTTGAAAATCTAATATTTTAATTAATAGAACTCATGAAGGTTTCAAATTATTACGATTAAAATTTAAGTGACTAAACTTGAGTTTTGTATGTCATGAAGATTGTTTTTTCATTGGATATTTATAATAATACATATTTTATGCAATTTAGCTTTACAACCTTGTATAATTATTATATTATGCCAATTATTATACCAATGTATAATTATCATCCTTTATAGGATAAATTTACGAGTTATACATTTATAACAACTTCGCTAAAGAATAAAAAAGACAGCTTTTAGATGAACTTTTGATATTGCTTATATTTAACTAAAATTTGTTTGTTTATCATCAATTTGGGCATATTTTTTTTAAATTGAAGAGCAGAGAACTATCGTTAGTTGGTTTGCATCCCTAATCCAAATACTTGTGCTGCCATCTATCATTATGCGTCGAAAGCCGTTAATTTTGGGTGTTGAATCATTTATTAATAAACAGTAATCTATTAACTTTTTCTATTGTATACACAATTCTTATTCTAGGAGGAGAAATTGAGTAACATAATTTAAAAAGTGTTTTGACAATTGAAAATTTAATGCTCAGACCAGTCCAGAGGTAGGGTTGTTAACACCATTTTGCTCAACTGTAATTAGACCTTTCCCTTCTTAAAAATGACGAATTTTATTTGAATTTTATTTATGATTTTATATGAATTTTTATGTTTTTTTTAAGTATACGAATGAAAAAAAAATTGCAATTATATAATTATAAATTTACTTTCCGAGCCTTTTACACAAAAGCCAACTCATTACATTTAACCGTATTGTCACAACTACTGAACTTATTTCAATACTCACATAAATTCATATTTTGTGGCTCGTATACAGTTTCGAACTTTATCGGGTGTTGCTATTGTTTAATTCTTATTCATAGGTAGTATACGTGAAAAAGACTGCTTCGCATCACATAATAACGTGAGAGGATATACATATCACCTACATCCAGCGTAAAGCTGAATTCCCACCAGATACTACGATAGCACGTAGCAGAAGTTAAGCCAATCAGAAACTTGAGTGAGTAAGAGATATGCCTTCTGATTGACTGACGTTTTACGATGTGCAATAGTAACATCTGGAGGGAATCCGGTTTAAGAAAATATAACTGAAAATACAGCAAAAGAAAATAAACAATAGAAGATTATGACTGACAAACTGCATTTCGAGAAGTGTTTTTGTATTTTAATTTGTTCATATTTCCTTATTTTGTTAAAATTAGTACTAAGTCGTACTACTTAATTTTCGTAACATAAAGAAAATGTGTCTTTAATTTTTGTTTTGTTTTGGCATCTCTTTATTGACATTACATTATTTACCTTTGCTTGCTGTCTTCCACCAGTCTTAATTAAGACTTTCAAAGTTGTTTCACGAAATACAAGAAAATTTGTTGAGTAAAACTTGCAAAGAGATTTAATAATAACTTATAAAATATCTTGCAGAAATAAATTGAAGTTTTATGTAATAATGTAAGCATTACTAAAATTTTATCTTACCTTAATTAATGACAGTTTTTTGTATTCTCAAATATTTCTTTTATTTACAAAACTCATTCAACTTACAATAATTTTTTACAATTGAGATATAAATTTCTTAGACGCTGTAATATATATCTGATAATTTCTACTATTGCTATTACTGTTCATCCAAAATGTTTACATAATAAAAGTATTCATGGATATACTAATCCTAATAATACTTAATATTATTCTTGGATATATTAAACCTCTGAATTTATCTCAAACATTTACAACATAAACCTAAAGAAACTGAAATATTTTTTTAATTTTCAATATTAAGACTTAATATCTATTAATATCTATAAAGCAAGAATTTAACTAATTTTTTGCTTACATAAATATATTTAGTGGTTTTTAAATTCAAACAGTATGTAAATATGGAAAACCTAGACACATATAACAATTGTTTGTTTTTGTAGATAAACATGATGTTCTTCAAAGTATAAGAACATCATGTTTATCTACGAAAATTCATTTTCACTAATTTTCACTATTCATTTCACTTAATATTTCTGTTAAGAGCATATTATTAAAAGTTTTAAATAAATTAGTTTTAATTAGAAGAGTTAAGTTAAAGTTTTAGAATAGTTAAGAGTATAGTTTTTAGAATATAGAAGAGTTAAGTTTTTAGAATATAGAGTTAAAGTTTTAGAATAACTTTTTTAAATTCTTAGTTTTATTATCGAATGTATCCTAACTTTAACATAAGGATGTTCTTAGAATTCTTAAACGTAATTGGATAACGAAAATTCATTATATGTGTAATTGAATATAAGCGATTCTACAAAATAAAAGATACATATCCAATTGCCTGTTTTTATTGCTTTTCCCTTTACTTGATTTTCTAGTTCTTGATTTTATTTATTATTTTTTAGATCTTATTGACGTTGAAAGAAGGAATGTGATTTGGCTGTAAGAAGAGAGAGGTAGAGGAGAAAATTCAAGACTTACATTAGAACTTGAAGGTAAGCCTTTAATGATTTTTAATGAATTTAAGTTTACTTAACGATTTTAGTCAATTTAATGATTAATAATGATTAAATGATTTTTAGTCCATTTATAATAATGAATGACAACATAGTTTTAAAACATAGTCATTGAAATTTTAAAGCATTAGAAAAAGTTTCACTTCAGTTGTTACTTACTCATCAGATAAAAATGATCATATGATTATTAAAATAAGCTCTTCATCAATAGCTAAATCTTAAAAGTAATTATTTGACAAACGATTCGATACAGATAACAAATATATTTGATAAACGGTTTTTAGCGTGAATGAGGAATAAAGAATTTATCAACTACTAATTCATTAGAATTTAATTTTGTTTTTGTCAACCATGAATAAAAAAATATTATTTGAAAACACAAGTTGTTCTTTCTTTCTGTTTTTAATTTTTCAAAAAAAAAAAAAAAATTTGTGTGAGAAAAAATTCCTGAGAAAAATATTAATGTATTTAATGCATTCATATTAATCTGCAAAATATGAATATGAATGAAACATAAAACAATGGTAGATTACATATATATGCATGTAAAAACTAAAAACCAAACCTTCAAACACAATTATATTTAATTTCAAGAAAACAAATCACGTAATACCAAAAACTTCATAAAAAACTAAACACTGTTATAAAACTTTACTTATAATTTACGAGTCTCATATGAGGAAGCACTGAAAATTTTCACATAATTCATTTGTAAAAAAAAAAGAGATAATAATAAATAAATAAAACTAAAAATTATAACAGATGAAGAAAAAAAGGAAAATCTTCAAGAAAGAAAGAAAAAAAAAAAAAGAAAAGGAAAATTTCAGAGAACTGTAAATGACGAGGCATCTCAAATTACGGCAACCGTTAACCCTTTGATGCTACAATAAACAGAGTCCCGAGAGAGCAATACATCGCCAAATGTGTCATTCCAGAGGCTTTCTTTTCAGCAGGGCATCCGACTCTTGGCGGCGTTGCGGTGAGACGAAGAAACCGATACCATCTGGTGACGTCCGCCAGCACGTGCCATTACTTCCGTTTCCGCCCTGGCCAGACCCCCCTACGTCGCCTCTTAACATATTACTTCACCTCACCTCCTACTCGCTTCTATCTCCTCATGTTATCAAAAATCGGATAGATTTCTATGATTTTATAGTCTATATTTACTTGGGGGAAGATTTATTTTTAAATCGTAGTGTTGGTCTTTTTTATCCACTTTTTGTTGCTGTAGCTGTGTATTTCATACAATCTTTAAGCCTAGTACATGGAACGTATTTCTACAAAGAGCTCTAATACGGCTCAAGAATTGAGGATTGTCTTTCTTTTCACACAACATTTATACAACACTTTTTTAGAATTAGAAAAATTACAGTGTGAGATATGATGTGAGATTTAAAAAAGCATACAAAATTTTATTCAACATTTCACATTTGAGCATAAATTTCGACTTTGATCTGTTTTCTAGTTTGGATTTTTAAATAATTTTTATTCGCAGACTATTAAATATAGTCATACTTTTACCATTTCATCGGTTATTATATATACTTATATGGCTCAATTTTTCGGTACGTATTATTATTGAACAGTTTTAGAAATAATTCTAAATATATTTCTTTTATGTGAATTAATCTGTAACTCGAACAATCTTTGAAACCTGTAAGAACTAAAAAGTCATTCTTTAAAAAAATTTCTTCTTATCAGTGTTAAAAAGTTCATTAGAAAAGTTCAGTATAATAACTATAAATAGTGAAAAAGTTCAATATTAAGAGCAAAGCGAAAGCTGAGCATTATGTTAAAATAATAGTATTAATCAATTATTATTTAAATTAACAAAATTATTCTTCTTAATTTTAAAAATCCATATTTCTGTTTCTTAACTTTTGGTGCCTAATGCTATTTTGTAAACTATTTCTTTGTTTTGTGTAATACAAATTCGTAAAAAAATAAATTAAAAATAAAAAGTAATGGTTTTATGTGCTAAGCGATTGTGTAATACACGGGATACATGTATCCCGACTAGAATTTAAACAGTTCTAAATATTTTGATTATTATAAATATTTTCTTTACTTTTATTTTTATTCTACTTTATAATGATCGGATTAGAATGAGAGACAATGAGAAATGTCTGGTTAAGATCTTTTAACTATGAATGATCACTTTTGGGGGAATGGGAAATTACCAAATATTTTGCGTATATACAAAATATTAATCTATATATGAGATTAAAAATTTAATTAATTTAGAGAAGTTGTGTTTCATTCTGCGTTTCATATAAGGAGTAAGAAAGAAAAAAGAAAAATGCTCATATTTTAATCGTAAAAATACCATGTTTTCAAAGCAAAAAATCCATCAAAAGTTTTAAGAAATTCTTTATAATTCTTTACAAATTACTGCAAGAAATTCTAAGCATTTTTATCAACTAAAAGACATATATGCAAATTAAAAATATTATCATATTGATTGCTCTCACCCATAGTAAATACATTCTAAAATTAACCACGGCAATATTTTTTAATGAATGTGGTCAAAATTAATCCTGATTTTGTTTGATTGTGCGTTTCATATAATTGCTTAGGAAAAAAAAAACAAAATCCACATATTTTAATCGTAGAAACAGCTCATGTTTTTAAAGCTTAAAAATACCCAAGTTGAAACAAATTCTAAATTGTTTATAGAATCAGAAATTTATACATACAAATTAAAGTAGTAATATACTGATTGCTCACCCAAATTGAATTCAAAGACAAAAAGTTCCACTTTCGAAAATAAGAATGGCAAAACAAAGCAAAAAGTATTTTTTCAACAAAAAGTAGTAACAGTAATAACACATTAGTGACTGTAATTTCTGATAAATGTAATAACAGCAAATGTAGCAATTGCTCTAATTTCTGCGACAAAAAGTTAATTTTATACATTGAAATAATTTTAATGAATTACATTTTATGTTTTACATCTTGAATGCAATAATACATACTGTTTGTTCTCCGTGCCAGTAAAATAGTTCGGTTAAAAAATTGATAATATAATATATACTACCGTGTTACGTGCTGATCCTTATAATATATATTACAGGCAAAATTAAATTAGTTGACAAATAATAACAAAAAATGCAAAGTAAAAATTATAAATCTAATTCCTAATCATAATCAGTGTATTGTTTTACGATTATTTTATTTTTATTTTAATCTTAAAAATATTTTATTTCTTAACTTTGTTTACTGACATGGTTTCATTATTCCTACTTGGTTCATACAGAAAATGTAGTGAATTTAATATGCATGAATCATACATAATAGTCAAGTGCTATGTATCAGATTTATTGACCTGTTATAAGGCATCAAAACTTTTCCACCTCATGATTAATAAATTTATATCAAAAAACACAACAGATATAAACTTTGCCAAGATATAAAAACTAGTCCATGCGTAATAAACAGCAGAATCAACGATTACCAGTTTTCATACTCATGGCAAGAACAAACGCACCTGACTTCACTTTCCCTACAAAATTCCTGTACACTGCTGTGAAAATTTCTTCTGATGAACTCCCTTTTCAGGAGTTCCTTTTTTGGAAACAGACTTTTGTAGACTTTTGAGTTATTCCCCAAAGATTGAAGACAGACACTCCTCTTTTGCGTTAATCTATCACGCTTTCACATGCCAGCGAAATCTGTTTGAAACCTCAATTTTTTTTTTCGCCAACAAGTGCGCTAAAATAGCTTGTGTAACAATTCTGGGGTACCCCAAAAACTGCAGCGGCGTCAGAAAATCCTCTTACGTTGTGAAATAGCATAAAAGCACCATATGTAGAAAAAAGTTACTGAAAATATTTAAATGTGGTGCTTCGTGA
>BPLR01000214.1:0-151059 GCA_021605095.1 Caerostris extrusa
CATTCTCAGCTGATACGGATACCCTATTCGACGCAATGGCGCAGACAGGTTTCAACAACTGGCGATCACCACATCATTTGTTCAAACTCGTACTGACATGCGTTACTGGCAACATACAGATCCTTATGTCTGATGGCAACATCACTTGCAAGGCAGCAGAGCCCTTCGCAGATTCAACGACGCGGTGAACACAAAATCATGGTATTGCGCGGTAGCGCACTCATCGGCACCGGTCGCGAGCCCAGATCTTGAGCTGCGCAGTTGGCTCCATCATCTGCGCAACCGGACCATGACAATGAAAACATATTTGTTGCAAAGGAATTACGTATCAACACGCAAAAAGCGTGAAGGTTTGAAAACGCTTGGTCTGACTCTGGCTTTACGTATTGCAGGCAATTTATGATCCATGAACTACGATCTGCAGATGCAGACTGACGGTACCTGCATGTTGCAGTGTTTATGAAAAGATACTCTTTTGCATCTTCCATGAAGGGTCTTGACTTTTCCCATCTTGCGCATGCATGAACTGTTTCATCTTGATAAATTGCGCGCCAAAGGAACGAGCGTTGTGGTCCCCAGGAAAACGAGGACTATTTGCTTTTCAGCTGATAATCACGACAATCGCTTGATCTTGTATCTCAAACTTGCAGCAACTATGCACTGCAGCATGACGCTTTTGTCGCAACTTATTATGCAGAGTCTTTTAAAGCTCTCTTTTTACTGTTTGAGCTACTTAATCGATCATGATCGGTCGTTAGTAAAATGCCCGACTCAAATATTCGCGCGGACCATAACTGGCAGAAGAGGATTAAGCGCGAGAGTTCGAATTTCGCGCTTGTTGCGTGTTGACGTAGTTCAAAAAACGTGGAGACCATGATGGAGCCATAGATAGTCAGCTGCCCAGTTCATCGCCTTGCCAACTGGTGTGGTGATTTGGCCCATACCATACGCCGAATGGGGTAATTTCTCAATGTCGCCGGAAGGCATTGACTTGCTGTATGACATGATCAAGTCAGACTTCCCATCTGATAGCAACAAAGCGCGCATTCCCTCTTATGGCACCACATACAAGTTCTCGGACTTGGCTAGATTCTGGGATATGCAGCCCGATCACAAGTGCAGTGACTGCATGCTATTATGTCTAAAAATTCTGTTTTTGTACGGACGACATTTTTTTTCCCTAAAGCCTATCTAATCTAGTTGTAGAAAAAAATTGTTTCTTAGAAATTATATCTTTAAAGGAAGACAAGGTTATCAATAGATACTACATTCAAGAGCCAAAACATTATGACCACCTGTCAATAACGAGTTGGCCCACCTTTGGCGCGCAACACAGCTTCAACTCGCCTTGGCATGGATTAATATCACCACTTAATACCAGTTAAATACCACTTCCACCTGATCACGTGCCTTCCACGTCATCCAGTCGAGTTCATTGCAAAATGTAGGGTGGTCATAAATGTTTTGGCTCTTGAGTGTAGTAAAGAAACTGTTGAAATATCCAAAAAAATTTTATCTTTTCACAAAAATCTTATATTATTATTACACAATGTCACTAGTTGCAAAAATTAAAATACTAACAACAATGTCAAATATTGTGAAAGGCATTTTGCATATGTTCTGTGTATTGTTACAATATCTAGTAAAATTATTTTCTTGAATATGTATGTATCCTACAGTAAAAAGTTACTTTTCGAAACTTTTAAGTCAGCGAACAGATGACGCTAATATTAACATTTAGTTGCCAATATATGGATCTTAACTAATAATTAATGAGCTATGCCTAATCTATTGAATTTATCAAAATAAAAATCATATGTAATGTTTCCCAAAATTTTTCTTTTCACAAAAAAAAATCTAATAGTTTTAATAGTTGAATTATTTAATGTACATTAATAATTTTAATGACATTAATTAATTTAAAAAGGTGATAATAATTCCAGGTGTTGAAATAATTTCACATGTTTATTAAAAGTTGTCTATTACCATCAAACCACCTTAAGTCCTTTTTTTTTAAAAATTTGTATTGAATCACAGAATGAAAAAAATTTCAAACCTTTAAAATCAATAAATAGATGCAACCACTATCCAATGATAATTCTTCTTCCTTTCCGCAATAGCCCCATGGTGAGCTAAAGTCGTCTGCCTACTGGCAGATTTCGAGACAGGATATGCTTTTCTTTTTAACGGGCAGGGTTGTCAGCCCCATTCTTTAATCCCTACCCTTTAATTCCATATCCCTACGGTTTAAACTGATTCCGAACCATTACAGACAGCCATGACACCACCCAGACTGGAACCCGAAAGCTATGATACAGAGATCCAGATAGCTAGTCACTCGGCCATAAGGCCCAATGATATTTATTAACCATGATTATTTATTAGCCTCAATATAATAAGACATACAAATCTGAATAAGGTAAAGAATCTTTCGATCTATCCTAAAATCAATCTTTTTACAATTTAAATGTTGGAAAAACTAGTACACAAAGACAATACAAATTTCAAAATAATCTTCAGTACTGGAAAATATAATTTTGCAAATCTGTGTTTAAGTTTTGTCCATTGTTATCAAACCCAACAAAAGTTTTTCTTAAATTCGTTTTGATTCCCATACTAATTTTTTCAAAACTCTTAAAATCATTGAACAGTAATGCACCACAATACAATTCGTTTTCTGTATTACATCACCAACCTAAAGAATTCCTAGAAATTTCCAGGAATTTATGTTTCAATGAAAAGTTTCGAACAGTTGACAAGAGTTAAAGAATTCTGAAATGGTGATGACAATCTCCACTTCAGTGGCAATTTGGCTCCAAGCTGTCTTTTGTCAACCCTATCAAAAGTGTCCTTTCTTGGATTCGCGTCGCATTTCAGTGTGAAAACATACCATTTCAATACTCCAAAATCAGCAAACAAATGCAATCAAGTTCCAAAGATACTATCATCCATCTACCAATCTGGTTTTTAACAACAATTGCTTCAGCTTTTTTTGCTGTGTGACTTATGGATAGCGATGGACGATAACGTCTTAGAGGGGAGGGACCTTCCGTCTGCGATGTTTATCTGTAGCGTCATCTCCTGGACTCTCCCATGCCAGTTTTAAGTGGACGTGCCATGCTTTTTAAAGGTAGATTTCTATCGGGGACATGGGGTATTGGGAAGAGTGTCGATGTCATGCAAGGAATTCGCTTTAGCTATTGTGGTGGCTTTAAGTTGCATTCAATTAATTTAATGATAGTTATCAGCATACGATTGTCGCTGTCCTGATGCTGATTGACAGAGAGTCCAAAAGTCGATTAGTTAGCGACTAATCGGTTAATTTAAGATGTTTGTTTGATTTTTCATAGTTTATAGAATAAAACAAGCCGATTAATTAAACGACTGATCAGTTAATTTAAGATGTTTCTTTGATTTTTTATAGTTTGTAGAATAAAATAAAATATGCCATTTTCTACATTTATATATATTTAATTTTATAAATATATTTTTCTATTTTATTTAAATTTGTTGACTTATTATATGTGAAGGTATATTACGCTTTGATAATTGATTAAAGTTAACAATATGTACTTAAAACAATTTAAATAACAGTTTTAATTAGATACTATTCAGAGTTTTATTATTATTATTTTAGCTAAATTTCAAAAAAGGCAACTAAACATTCGTTTAATAGATTACCCATCATATATCCAATCATATATATATTAAACTGTTATTAACTGATTCATCTATATCTTTATATATAAATGAATTAGTTAATAACAGTTTAATATATATATATTATATATATATATATATATATCAAACTGCCATCATTTATTTATTTATCGTTTTTTATAAATTTATTTACTGTTAAATATGCCATTTTTATAAGGCACGAGATATTTTATTTTGTTTTAAATGAAATAATTCGATTTAACATAAAAATATAAATAACAGATATAGTACATGCAAATTTAATTAAAAAAAGCTGTTAAAATTTAGAGTTTTTAAAAGTTGCGGGGTAATTCGTTATTTCTATATGAAAAGAAAAATTTTTAATTTTTTTAATATTTTGATATAAATTTCGGATAATTTTTACAGAGCAGATAATGATAAAAATTTTATATTGCATTTTAAACTTCCTACTTATCTGTTTAAAAAATAAATCAGCATTGGTATTGAGCTAATAAAACTGAAACACAATTTATAAAATAAGTAAAAAAAAATACTTATTTAATAATTTTTGTTCAAAACATCAAAATATTGAACGGTTATTATGTTTTCTAAGAAATATATATATTTTATTTACTTGCTGCATTTTTACAAAAATAGAAATTCTTTACAATCGCTATTTAATAGTAAGAAAGAAAAGCTTATATAAAAAAAAATATTGCAGTGAAAAATCAATAGTATAAGAATCAAAGTGAGAGAGAGAGAGAGACGGAAAAACTGGGTGCTCTCTCTCTCTCTCTCTATATATATATATATATGCAACAGTTCCCCCTAAAAGTCCTCCTGGAAGGCACTAACCTCCTTCTTCAGTGATACGGAGCAAAAGTCAGATTTCTCCAGTGCAACAGAAGCTACCCCCTCTTCCCTCCATCCTTGAAGGATACTACAAGAGCAACATACATATATATATATATATATATATATATATATTTGCATCTTAACATCCATGAGCCTTATGTGGGGCCTGATGGCCGAGTGACTAGCTCTCTGATGTCACAGGGTTCGAGTCCCAGCGGTACCATAGGTTTTGCAGTGGTTCGGAATTCTCTTTAAACCGCAGGTCGCGGTCTAATATGGCAGTAGAGCGTAGGGTTGGCAATCCTACCCTGTAAAAAAGAAAACATCCCCTGTCTCGAAATCTACCAAAGGACGGCCTTGGGCTACCATGGGCTGCAGTGTTATTTAGTTATGTACCACATATGTGGGCAACGGGCAACGGGCGTACCGGTTGTTCAAGGTGGCTTTAAGAGCCACAATACCTCCACATCTTAATTTGATTAAAACATTTGCACAAATTGGGTTGTTTAATATTTAAGAGTAATAATTAAAATAGAAAAACAAGGGGTAAAAAGTTAAGAAAAACATCTCCTGCTTGCTAACAATTAAAGCAGGGGATCGAAAAAATAAGCTATCGGTACAATTAGGGGTACCACATATGTATACCATGAACATCCACCGACAATGCATTCCTTGAACACATTTAGGGGAAACTCTCCCGAATTTGTATGCCTTGTATATATATATATATGTGTGTGTGTGTGTGTGTGTGTGTGTGTGTGTAAAGGCCAAGACTGGCACACATAGCTGGTATAGCTGAAAATAGAAAATATATCAGGTTTTTTTTTAAAAACTTAGAATCACAATAAGTTTATAACACAAAGTCTTAATTATTCTTCATATTTTCCTGTACTTCATAGTCCCCATTAAAGGTTATTAAAGGCGTTTATTTTGTTTGGATTAAAAAATAAAGGCTTCCCAAAAGTTTTATTTTTTAGGATATTCGTAAGAATTCCCCCAAAGTGGAAAGACAAACAGCAAGCAGACAAATAATTATCTTTAGCCGAGTCTAGTTAGAGCTTAACTTTCTTATTTTTTGCGCTATCTTTGACCCCTTGATACTTTTCAGTAACTCCTTTTCGCTCTTAGAAAAACAACAACACGGCAACCCTGTAAGCTCAAATTACCATCAGCCCTTCGCTAATCCTTTATCTTCCCTGGTATCATGGTTCCATTAGAATTTGTCTGGGGGAAAAAAAGAAGAACCCCCCTTTTTTTTTTTTTACCCTCCCTCGAATTCTAGTTGGCCATAAAGAATTATCCCATCCTTCATGGTAAAGGCCAAGCCTGTAGCTTGATGTACTTTGGTGAACCCTATCACCCTACAGCCATGGATTTTAAAAATTTGTTAATGATAACGAACTGGTTGTTACATAATTGAAGTGAAATGGAAAAAGTAAGATTTATTATAGATAGAATAGTGAAGTAGGATTTCTTATATATATTGATAGTTTTTATATCAAATAAAATTTTGACTACCTTAATCTTATTATGACATTGCACATTGCTTACTTGTGCTGTTAAGAAATTGAGGATGATAGAAAAGATGTAGAGTAAGACACATTTTATTACGGTAGAGTAAGACTCGTTTAGAATTATCCATCCTTCATGGTGAAACCAAGCCTGTAGCTTGATGTACTTTGTGAACCCTATCACTCTACAGCCATGGATTTTAAAGTTGTTTGATGATAACGAACTGGTTGTTACGTAATTGAAGTGGAAATGGAAAAGTAGAATTTATTATATATAGAGTTGTGAAGAATAGTGAAGTAGGATTTATTATATATATTGATAGTATTTTATATCAAATAAAATAACTACTTTAATCATATCATGGCATTGCACACTGCTCACTTGTGGTGTTTACTGAAGAAATTGATGATGATAGAAAAAATGGTAGAATAAGACTCGTTTAGCATTATCCATCCTTCATGGTAAAGGAGCCAAGCGTGTAGCTTGATGTACTTTGGTGAACCCTATCACCCTACAGCCATGGATTTTAAAGTTGTTTAATGATAACGAACTGGTTGTTGCATAATCGAAATGGGAAAAGTATGATTTATTATATACAGTATAGTGAAGAACAGTGAAGTAGGAATTATATATATATTATATTTATAGATAGTATTTTATATCAAATAAAAATTTGACTTCCTTAATCCAATCATGACATTGCACACTGTTTACTTGTGGTGTTTATTGAAGAAATTGATGATGATAGAAAAGATGGTAGAGTACGACACATTTTATGACAATTTTCCATATCATTTAGGTAGTACTGTGGAGTTCCGTTTATCCAAATTAATATGAAACTAGCTCCCATTGCATAAGCAAAGACTCCGTATCTGATGTACATCAATATGATATGAATAAAATTAAGTATAAATGAGATGAAATATAAATGTGCACACATATAAATAAATATAAGTGTATATATACACTTATATAGATAGATATAGATATAAAAAGTCACATACAGAATAAAAGTGTACATACAGAATGAAAAATTGTTGTGTGTAGGTTGGGCAATCAAAATGTAACTGGGTGTGGTTGGGTTAAGATATAGGTTGGAGAACTCACAACTTTATTGACACAAGCACAAATACAATACACATGCAATTAGAGACATATTATATTTAACACATTTAATTCGTAGAAGGACTCCACTTCTAACCGAAAACCGATACTCGGCTAAGTGCAGGGTGCCAGAAATATATTACCTCACCAGGTGAGAATCAGTAGGCCAATTAATACGCAGGGTTGATGACACAGCTATATGGTACTATATATATATATATATATATATATATATATATAGGTAAGTGCAATTTATATTTAAATATAAAAAATATTGCAGTTTTTGAGTTTTTTGTATTACATAAAAAATACTATTTTGAGGGTATATGTTGACTTTTGTGTCCGACTGTATATTTTTCCCAAGAACAACAACAATATAAAATTGTTTTTCGATCTAACAGCATCAGTGATACTTTTGCTCTTACTTACAAAATATTTAATTAAACAAAATATTTTTCCAGAGTGATCATTTGAAAAACTGTAAATAAATTTAAATATTAAGAAACCAGTAAAACTCATCGATTTTTTTTTATTCCAATAAAAGATGAATTATAACTCAAAGAAAGCACCAGCATCATTTTATTGTCGGTTTGGCTCGGTTCGTCGGTCTACGGTCATTTTGTGCACACTTTGGGCTAATTAGACCGGTACCTACAGTTTAATGTGGTTTCCGAAGCACTCACAAAGATACATGCCACCGCCAGGATTCAAACCCGAAACCTGTCAGAGTTCAGCCTAGCGATATCATCATTTGGAACCTAATTGCCCAGTATAAAAGAATTGAATTAGTTTGAATAATAAAAAATATTAAATAAAAATAGATTGCAATTTTTGTTTTATATAATTCAGTTTTTCAGTGGCCTCCCTGCTTCTTTAAATTTAGAAAAGAAGGTAATTTACATCTATTTTAGTTCATACCAATTATCTTCAAAATCAGTTGGCATTGATCCCCAATACCTTTGCCATCTACAACAGCACTTATTTGTTGGCCTGGAATGCTATTCTTGATTATCCTCAAAGTCTTACGAAGGGGCTTTGGGGAGGGGGTATAGCCCTTGGGCGTGTCTTGAAGATTAAGGTGTTACCTTCGAACATTCTCTCACCGAGATGTTCCTTTCCATAAATGTCAAGAGTTGAAAAGGCCCATTTGTGTCTCATGGACATTCATCAGGGGCCGTTAATTAAATCCTTTTGGAGCATTTTACTGATAAAGTCAGAGGGCGTTTTGTTAATGTTAAAGTTTAATGCATTTTTTGACATTTAGAATAATTGTAAACAAAGGCACTTACTTACCATCCCCGTTGTACTTTAAACGTTAATATTTAAACATTTCAATGAAGTGTGAGCCTCAATAACATAAAATAAATAAATTTTTGTTTGAAATTTATTTAATATATATTGATTTATTACGATTTTTTTTTCATGTATATGAAAAGCTAAATGTGTATGTGATAAAAATAGTTAACGATTTGTTTATAAAAAGATGCAATTAATTATTTAATTTGATTGAGTGTTACAAGTTGGGATTATTTTTACATATCCATCTATAAATCTTAAAGAGAGTTAGTAATCTTATTTAATACGTTTTTTAACAACAACAAATTTTAAAGGGAAAAAAAAAAGAAACATGTATTTTAAAAACTGAGAGAAATATTGTGAAATAAATATTTTTTTGGCTCAAATTGAGTGGCAAAGTTCTTCAATTAAAAATTATTTTCGATCGTTTTTGTAAAAATAAGTACTTAATTTTTAAAAAACATGTTATTTAATATTTTTAAAAATAAAATTTACACTTACAAACGCTATTTTTGTCTTTAATAACCTAGTCAATAGCGCATTGAGTTTTCAAACTAAAGGCATTGGGTTCGAAACTTGATAAGCACTATCTAACTGAAAGCTTCCCTATCTATGCCTGCGATGGGCACGATAAATCCTTCTACTTATTCTTCTTCATTGGTGCAATAGCCCCGTGATGGACCAAGGCCGTCTGCATACTGGCAGATTCCGAGATAGAGGATGCTTCCTATTTACGGGTTATGGCTGCCAGCCCTACGCCCAATGCTACACAGCCATATTGAACCAGAACCTATGGTTTAAAGTCCACCAGGACTTACAGTTCAACGTGGATTCTGAACCACTCACAAACATCCATGTCAACGCCAGGATTCGAACCTAAAGCTTGCGGTACCAAAGGTCAGAACTCTAGCGAATTGGCCATCAAATCTCAAACAAGAGGGTACGAATATCTTTTCCGCAGTTGTCACATTTAGAGGTATTCGTTCAAAATGTGGTGTTGCAATACAAAAAAATAAAAAATACAATAAAAAATACATTAAGCCAGCATCTCCTAGAACACCTTAGGTGACGCTGGATCTACCACATCCCTGCCGTTTTAGTGGCGAATGACTTTAAATCATAGTATTCTATATATGAAAACAACGTTCTATGTTAAAGTAAAAGCAGTTTAGAATACACAAAGAAGTGCCATTTGTTTTGTGTAACATGAAATATTATTTTTCTTTCTAATGCAGCTGGCAAACACTTAGACAGCTTGGTCTTGGATGCCTTAAGGCAAGCACTGCGCAGACGTTACTCACTTTGCTGTACCCAGAGGGCGCGTGTGACTTGAAGATAAAGTCACGGACGCGGAGTAACAATGCCCCCGCAACGCTCTACGATCCTATTAGACCGGGACCTACAGTTTAAAGTGGATTCCGAACCACTACAAACATCCATGGCACAGCCGGGACTCGAACCGAAACCTGTGGTACCGAGCGCCAGAGCGCTAGCCACTCGGCCATTCAGGCCCCAAAATGAAATATAAAAATAAAGAAATATAAAAAAGTAGATAAAAAATTGCAAGGCTAAAAGGAACAAAAATCAATGTATCAAAGCAATCCGAATGTCAACAGATAAAATATAGGGCAATATACGATTTCTTCTGTAAAAAAGGCTGGCACCTAACTCAGGCGGAAAAAAAATTGTTGCCATCCATTTTATATAAAAAACACTACATCATTCAGGGAAATTAATTGCATGGAAACATTTTTTGTTGATGGTGTTTCGATGTCTGTTGTGAAACGAAGGAAGCATTTTTGTTGTGTTCAGACAGGATTAATCATCTTAGATCAATATTTTTCGATTTTGAAACTCAAAAGGAGAACATATGGCAGTGTTCCAGTTGGTTGGTGACTTTTTGAACACGAAATATACTTTGTTGATAAAAAGAGTTGTCCAGTTTCCTTGGCGACGAATTTTTCAAAATGAGTGTCATTTTGTGAAATTTTGTTGATTACATATATCGAGAAATTTGAAATATGAAGCAAAAGTTAATTAGTTCTTTAGAGGATATATGACATATTCTAAATATTCTAACTATATATAGTATAACTTAAATATTATTTTATTCTAATGCAGCTGGGCAAACACTTTTGACAGTCGTCTTGGATGCCTTAAGGCAAGCGCTGCACAGACGTTACTGACTTAGCACTACCCAGGAGGTACGTGTAGCTTGAAGATAAGCTACGGACGCGGATAACAATACCTCTGCAACGCTCTACGATCCTGTTAGACGGGACCTACAGTTTAAAGTGGATTCCGAACCGCTACAAACACCCATGGCACCGCCGGGACTCAAACCCGAAACCTGCGGTACCGAGCGCCAGAGCGCAAGCCACTCGGCCATTCAAACCCCGTATAATTTTAATATTATATCTAGAATATAGAATATTCTACATGGAATATATAAAACTTATAAAATACTATTAGGATAGTTTACATATTCTGTCAATCTTCAATATTATAATGTTGGTATATGGTATTAGCGATAATGTATTTAGGTGGTATTAGCGATAAGAATATTTGAATAATCTAACTATTACTTTATGTTTTATGTAATGAGGTGACGAATTGTTATATAAACTTGAATGTTAATATTATGGAGAATGAATAAATGTTCTTGAATCTTACCAACTATTATGATGAAGATATTTAAATACAAAGTTAATTTCTTGTCTTTATTTTTAAAAATGTGAGCGAATTTTGAAAAACAAATATCGAAAAGAATTAATGCCGAGTAAAAACAACAAAGCTTTGATACTTTTCTGCATATCGATTTACCAGGGAAGTGAAATGTGTTCTTTATAATAAAAGAAATTTCATAGAATAAAAGTAATATATATTTTCTTATCCCACTTGGTCGACAGCAACATCTAGATAAAATCCAAGGAAGGGGGGAAGGGGGACAATTTCTGTTGTGATGGAGCACCCGTAGGTAGAAATCTGATTTGGCTCCATGTCGCTGAAGAATGAGGGAGTGCCTTCCGGGAGGACTTTTAGGGAGAACTACCCGCCTTTGCGTATCGTAATTGAGAAAACTCTTAAAACTCCCCCCAGCGACCTGGTGGTCAAAGTGGCTAGCGCTCTGGTCTTTGGTATCTCAGGCTTCAGGTTCGAATCCTGGCGGTGGCATGGATGTTTGTTGGTGGTTCGGAATCCACGTTAAACTGTAGGTCCCGGTCTGTTTAGCCCTTGTGCGCACAAGATGACCGTATAAGCGACAAACCAACCCCCATGTAATCCGACTAATGAGGCAAAAGGCTGAATATCCCAAATGCCATCCTCCAAACGATGGGGCTCGTTTTCTGAGTGTCTTAAAACAAATCTCCCAACGGATAGTCCCCATCTGTAGATCCCGATTCAAGATGGTTTTAATATAAAATGACTTCTAATGACTAGAGTCTAATATGACTAATATGAATGTAAAGCGTTGGGCGTAGGACTGACAACCCTACACCTGTAAAAAAAAAACATTTCCTGTCTCGAAATCTGACCTCGGTCCGCCATGGCGCTGTTATGCTAATGAAGAAGAAGAATTATTTATTTTTTTTTCACAATTTTTATGTCAAAGAAATTCTGTCGTTTTCAATAGGAATAACAAGAGAGAGTACATAAAACATTCACCTCAAACTATTATATTCCGTATTTAAAAGTTTTAGCAAAAGAAATAATCAAAAATTAAGCATATATCTGTCTCAAAAATCACCTAAAAACCCACTCTACTTGATCACAGATATGAGTCATTCAAAAATGCAAAAATGTTTCCATGGAGTTGTAAATTATTTGTCACGATAGATACTCGCGAGAAACCTGCATTTTTTAACTTTGCGAGGTTTACAAAAAAAAACTCGATTTTATAATGGCAGTTGAAAATCAATGTATTGAATAAAAGCAAACCAACTTAAGGTGAGAGGCCTGGCTTTTCGTTACAGAAAAAAACAGCAACAACTCTACGATGATCTTGTGGACCTACGATTTAAAGTGGATTCCGAACCACTACAAACATCCATGGTACCGCCTGGACTCGAACCCTGTAGTACTGAGCGTCAGAGCGCCAGACACTCGGCCATCAGATCCATGCCGGACATAGTACTTAACTTTAAACCTTATCTTTTACTGTGTATATATTTAATTGAGCAAGCGATAATCAGATGAATTTAACTTGAGACATTAATATTTCTGTGCCAAGAAAAAATATTTTTAATAGAATGTATTCTTTTATAAAACATAAAACATAGAAAGAAAAAAAAAAAAAAAAAAAAAACGACACTAAATCAAAAGATATTTCTGAAACAAGTTGCAATAAGTGTAATAAAACTGCTATTTTCCAAAAGTCACTGAACTTTATTCTAGTAGTTTTCAAGTTATCTTCAAGAGAATATATATCTATATAAAAAAAAAAAAGAAATTCCAATTGTCACCACCGCAGTTACCATCTGCAAACAAGAACCATCTCCTATTTATTACTCATCATCTCAAGGAAAAGAACTATCTGGCAACAGCAAGTCATCGAACAAATATTCCCTATTGACAAATCGTGAGCGAACAACAGTAGAAAAAAAAAAAAAATCCATATCACCAGCTGGCAAAAAAAGGAATACCTGCTTCAGTTAGAAAACGAACTCTCCTTATGTGAACAGCCGCTGTTCCTCATTTGCCATTCCAGTCGACACATGTGAATAGTCGCGTGCTATTGCCCAAGTACAGAGCGTAAGCAACGTGAAAATTCATTCTGGATTCGCCATTGCATAACTCTTTTAACAGGAAATCGATCAGTATGGGTCGTTTTTAGTTTGGTCAGTCAGAAGAGATTCACATTTTGCCCATTGTGATGAGCTTACAGTATGTGATGCAAGTTAACTTTTTTGTGTTAAATGTTTCTGGGAAAATTGTGCGTTCTCGAACCATTGTTTAACGTTTCATGCAGTTTGTAAATTTGTGTGATTGTGTTTCTTTCTTCTTTTATCATTTTTGTATATGGACATCGTGTTTGAGAATGAGGTAACGTATTTTTAATGAGGTGAATCAGCTGCACACGCTACTAATATTTATTGTTATGCTTTATTAACTTTTTTTTTTGGTGAAACACGATTTTATAATGGAATAACTGTAATATAAATTAGCGTTTCGTGAATAGCGTGAGTTAAAAGTATATCTAAGGTCGGGAAGTCTTTTGTTGAAACTGAAAAGATTTCATTTGTGGCTATTGCCATTTTGTGCACACTTTGGGATAATTAGACCGCGACCTACAGTTTAACGTGAATTCCGAACCCCCAGCAAACATCCATGCCACCGCCAGGATTCGAATTTGGAGCCTGTGCTTTTATTCGGCCAGAGCTCTAGCCGATTGTCCGTCAGGCAGCTCTGATAAGGACGGGGAGGACGATGTGAAACATCTGATGTCCTTTTTAGGGGTATTCTTTTAAAATTGTGGTGGCAATAGGTATGTTGTGTCTATTCCTTAGTGTCCTGCAGTGTGGGATGGACATCCCATGAGTAGTCTACTCATGGATGGAGGGGAAGGGGCAGCTTCTGTTGTGATGGAGCACCCGTAGTTAAAAGTCTGACTTAACTCCGTATGGCTGAAGAAGTTGGGCAGTACCTTATGGGACAATTTTTAGGGGGAACTACCTCGCATTTGAGTATCGTATGGGAGAGAAGCCGGAAACTCCTACCAGGTAGTCCAACTAAAGAAGCAAGATGCTGAACATTACAAACACCATCGAGTCTTCTCGTGTTTTGAAACAGTGTCTACAAAAAAAACCTCCAGCGGATTGAATCTCAGTCCTAATGCTCACTAGCAGCGCACGTTGCCATTGAACCACAAGTCGCGCGACAATATGTATACGAGTCTTCATGACATACCTTAGATTTATCGCTATCCAACATATTATCCATTACATATCGGGGGTATAGTGGCGGATGACTTTAACTTAAAGTATCAAATATTTAAAAATAACAAAAATGTCAAGAAGAAAAACATTTTAAAAATTAGCTTTTTTCAATATGACTACTTTTTTTATGATGTTTTTTAATCAGGTCTTACACAAAATGTTAAATAAATAAACAAAAATATTCTGAACTTGAAATTTTTTATTTCTGGTGGAACAAAATTAATAATTGTTTTATAAAGAAGGTTGTAACTACAAATTCTGCGTGCATGACAGATGGAATTAAGTTTCCGTAAGAAAATGCTTAATATAACAATGACTTGCTGTTGGCGAATTCTATATCTGTGTCTCAGACGTCAGAGACACAGCCGAACTGTGGTAAATGTCTAGACGACATCCTCCGAATGACATCAAGCGACGGCAGACAATAGAACATTTCATGTAGGCCAGAATCTGTCGGAAGAATAAAAATAGCCAGTGCCAAAAAAGTTAATAGTTGGCTTGGGCATTTGGGTGTTTGGTATCAAAATTAAGGAGCAATGACAGTATATCTGTAGTATGAGGGACCCAAAATTGTAACTGCTTTAGGTGACCGTTTTCTATGTCCATCATTCTATAAGCATCATGACTTAGATACAATCTGTACGGGGCATCTGTATTCCATCTGTATGGGATATCTGTATGGAATCTGTATGCTAGCGAGGGGTTTTACATTCAGCTCTTGACCCTCCTTACGAGTATAGAACTAATTTTCCAAATCCTCACAGATGACGTATTAATGGCGTGAATGGGATTGAACTTTTTGTTAGTTAATTATTGAGTATTTTCTTTGTATATTTCTAAACAAGTGTCTTTTTATTCTACCTCATACAGTTTCACTAATTTCAAATAAGTACTTTTTATGTTAAACAAAACATTTTTATCATTTAATTACTTAAGCTTTAGATATCAGTGCGTATAAATGCAGTGATAATACGATATATAGTAAATGCAGTAATAATACAATATATAGTAAATGCAGTAATAATACAATATATATTAAATGCAGTAATAATACAATATATAGTAAATGCAGTAATAATACAATATAAATGCAGTAATAATACAATATAAATGCAGTAATAATATACAATTTAAATGCAGTATTCGCATTGAAAGAAGGGCAATTAAATCTGTCCAGTTCAACTTGACACTAGAACCAATCGCAATCGAAATGCACCGTCCAGTATCACTGAAATAAATTAAACTGGGCTGCTCATGCTTTTAGAAACAATGCTTAAACCCAGTAAAAAGGCTCGTTTTGGCAAAGGCACACGATTAAAGAAGAAGAGGACGACCCAAGTTGCGATGGATAGATGCAGTTGAAAAGATTTTTCTGTACTGAAGGTTAATAATTGAAGGACCCTTATCACCCAGAAGAATGCATGGAAATCTCTCCAAAGGAAATCCTTGGCTCACCCTAGGCTGTCGTGCTAGTGATGATGATGATGATGATGAGTATCACGGAACCGCAAGTGATAAGGAATATAATTGAAAACCAAAACTTATAATCTTTTATAATATTGTCATTTTAAATGATGATAAATGATTTTCGAAAATTTAGAAAATAAAATTAAAAGTACTTGATTTTAAAACTGTACTTTTATTTTATTTTAACTGTCCATTTAAACATTGTTTTTACTTTTAAGCTAATAAAGAGTTACATCATTATCATCATCATCAATGGCTTAACAGCCCCATGGTGGGCCAAGGCCCTCTGCCTAACAGTAGATTTCGAGACAGGGGATGTTTTCTTTCTACGAGGTAGGGTTGTCAGACCTACGCCGAACTTTCTACAGTCATATTAGACCGGAACCTACTACTACACCACACCACATCACTGTGTCTAGAGCTGAGTTGCCCCTTTGCAGTTTTGGAATGATGTGGATGAGAAGACGTCTGATTGGGCTCTGTGACGCTATACGGTCATAAGTGACAGGGATCTACGGCTTAAAGGGGATTCCGAACCACTACAAGCATCCATGGCAAAGCCGGGATTCGAACCCGAAACCTGGGGTGCTGAGCGCCAGAGCGCTAGCCACTCGACCATTAGGCCCCCAACCGGAACCATGTAATACCGAACCACTAAAAACATCCACGTCACCGACGGCACTCGAACTCGAATCCGAAATATGTGGCAACAAGCGCCAGAACTCTAGTCACTTTGCCATCAGGCCACAATAAAGAGCTACATTGCAAATATAAAATAAGAGTAAGGTATTCCGTAATGATGCTCAGTTAAAGTGATCCGTTACGGTAAAACCACATATTAAGTAACCTTCACAAAATATCAGATGAAACATTTTGATAGAATTACTTTAAAAAGTTAAGACAACGTTTGATCTTTTTTTCTCTGTCGAAAGATTCAAAGGATTCTTCAGAGTAACTAGGCCATCATGCTCCAGAGGTCATCAGCGCAACGCTATTCCCATTGCCCTCTGAATTGTGTTGTAAGAGTGCGAAACGATTTTCGAGAACCATTTAACACTTGGCACGATTGAGGGTGTTCTGCGTAAGCTGCGATTTCAGAGCATCGAAGAATTGGCGGATGTTGATCACAGAGTAAATAACATCGAAAAGTGCCTTCAGGACATTTGGATATTACCATTGTTAATTCTTTTCCTATAAGGGTCGTGGGAATCGCGGTTGTCTTGCAAATGATCGAAGCAATTTGGTGTGACAATTGGAATTTCACGCATAAATGTTTATACAACTTATCTATAATTAGATTATCTTGTAGTAGATTTTGAGCATGATAACTTGTGTATAAATATATATAAGAAATGAAAATTGATATACGGTAGCCTACTTTTCATTATGGTGTGTGGAATTAAATCACATGGAACTGCTATTTCTTAATTTTTCGCATATAGTTGAGTAATTGCTCAGTTAATTATTTTGTTTGTTCGCATTCTATATTCAAAGTACTGAATGAGTTAGTGAATCATGGCCCGCACTTAGAACGACTCAAAAAAAATTTATCATGGTATATTTTCAAATGGGGCATGATGGCTCTGGCGTTCACGGTCAAAGGCTTCGGGTTCGAGTCCCGGCGATGCCATGGATGTTTGTAGTGGTTCGGAATCCACTTTAAGCCGTAGGTCCCTGTCTAATATGACTGCTACTACACCACACCGCATCATTGTGGCTAGAGCTCAGTTGCCCCTATACAGTTTGGAAATGATGTGGGTGAGAAATTTGATTGGGTTCTGTGATGCTCTAGAGTAAAAGTAATCCTCTAGAACATTGTCGAGACTCACGCATACCATGAACAGCCCTCCAACACGTGAATGAGGAGGACAGTGCTTGCCCGCAAGAATTTTAGGGGTATTTGCCTTTCGTATGGGAGAAAACCAGGAAAACTCCCACTAAGCAACCCGACAATCGATGTCTCCTTGTTTCTGAATACAATGACCACAACTATGCCTCAAGCGGATTCGAACTTCAGTTCTTCTGCACGCTGACTGCGAATGTTGCCACTGGGCCAGTTGGGCATTTCGAACCACTAACAAACATCCCTGCCACTGCCAGGATTCGAACCTGAACCCTGTGGTACCGAAGGACAGAGGGCTATCCAATTGGCAAACAGGCCATCCTACTTTTGAACATCAGTGTATGTTTCTGCCATGATTGCTATACATTATACAAATTTAATATAATACAAATTTTTGAAAATCTTAAAATCTTTAATTTTTAAATTTTTTTTAGAAAAAGGAATCTTATTTTTGAGAAAGTTCTGATGAAGGAAAGAAGAGATTTAACAACGTTATTGTTGGTTGTTCTTCAGCATTTCGGAACCATGGTATGAAAAAAAGTAGGTTAAATTAAGTATTCACATTTCTAACTCAATGAAAATACTTTCCTTCTTTTGTCTGAAAAGATTAAAGTGGATTAATTTATTTCCCTTCCTCTACAGAAGTGTTCACTTCCTCATTTGAAACGATGGGCATCAGTGATCGAAAAGACAAGGCTAAACACTTTTTACCGAATTACAAAAGCAGCTGAAAGAGGATAAATTTAGCTTCTTCGAAATGTATACACTTGGTGAATTAGAAGAATATAATGAAAGAAATACACAAATTGACATTAAATGAGGAATAATTTAGTATATATTTTAATGCTCTTAAATAGAATTTTATAAATTTAGGTGAAATAAAAGCAAGTAATATAAAAAAAAATTTTAAAGTCAATTCCTAATTTTTTTTTTTTTTCAATCTATTGCAGAAAGTCCTTTATAAATAATTTTCATTCAGTATTTTAAGTTTATATGGCGCCATCTATTGGTAGATATATGCAACTTAAATCTAAAAAATAACCACCTAAAATTTATTAATTAAATTTAATTAATGAATTAATATTTGAAAAACTGTATTAACATCAAGTGCTATCCATTACAAGTTAAAAAAAAAAAAAAAAATGCATTTGAACTTGAGAATTTGAATTGAAAATTTGAACAAGATATATATAGGAACAGAGTGAGCTAATAGAAGGAATTGAAAAAGGGAGTATTATAATATGTTGATAGTTATTTTATTAAAATAAAAAAAAAAATTTAAACTTTATTAATGGGCCTGATGATCGAGTAACTAGCGCTCTACCTCTCCATGCCACAAGTTTCGGGTTCCAGTCCCGGTTGTGCCATGGTTGTTTGTAGTGGTTCTAAGCCCATTTTAAATTGTAATTTCCGGCATAATATGATCAGCAATCATATTATGCCAAAGAACTGACAATCCTATGCTGTAAAAATTGAAACATCTCCTGTTTCGGAATCTGCCAGCAAGTGGACAATCATGGCCCAACATGGACTGTAGTACCAGGGAATTAATTATATTTTGCATACAATTTTTTTTTGTAATTAACAAAATTATTAATGTTAGAATTTCAAAAAATAAATAAAATGAGTACATAAAAACTTTAATGTTTCAAAAAAAAATTTACACTGTTTATTACTTGGAGCGTCATGCATTATTGCAAACTGTAACAAAATTTTAAAGTAGAGAAAAAAAACCTATATTTTTCATGTAAATGATTTAACGTTTTTGGACGTATTTTTATTAGTTCCATAAAAAATGGATTCTAAACAGTTAGCATAAATATTTAAAGCAATACTTGAAAATTTTTAAACACTAATCGAATGGTTTGATACGATTACATGCATTTAAAAAAATGTCGTACTCAAATGTTACAGGGGTTTAGAAAATTTATGCGACATTTAAAATATATTACTCAAGCTTCTCTCTCTTCCATTTTATATATTTCAAGGAAATAACTCAATCTTTAAGAGAAAAACAACATTTAAATCAATGCATTTTTTGCTTAATCTGAGTGTGTAATCAACTCTTGAGCATTCAAATCCTTGAGTTACAACGGAAAGTCATCTTCCTGCTTGTCTTTAACCTTTTCACCTCGCCCGCGACGTGCATAAAATTAACTGAGGTCGGAAGTTCAAACGCATTTAATAAATCAATGGATTGCATTGATTCCAGAATGTCCGTGTAAAAGAGTTTAAAACCGCGCGGAACCCTATGGACAGTTTCCTGTATCTAGATGCAAATGAATGCACTGCGATGAATAATGAACGACTCCGAGCTGTTCGAGTTTGTAAATTAAAGCACCATGATTTTATCGAATTAATGAACTGAACTCAGTTATTTAGTATGATACAATCAAAAATAAAAGATTACTAATTGATGGAAAATCTTCATAGATTGCAAGATAGTGGTATTTACAATGGTTTTCAAGTTCTTTTTTAAAAAATGCTTAAAGTGTATTTAAAATAATGAAATGATCTCGATTTTTAATACAGATAAAAAAAAAAATGTAACATTATAAGGTTCTTTTCTGCTATTAAAAGTCTCTTCGTATTAAAGTAAAAAGAACTTCGAACATCTTTTTGTCCTTGTTCAATAAAAAAACAAAAACAAATGAATGTTGAAAAATATTTTATTCAATATTTTTAAAATTCAATTTAATTAAATTATTTTATTAAATATATTTAATTTAGTTGTGTGTGTGTAATCTTTAGTATCCATCCTGCGGTGTGAAATGGACATCCCTTGAGTAGTCTACTCATAGATGGAGGGAAGGGGGGGCAGCTTCTGTTATGATGGAGTACCCGTAGGTAGAAGTCTGACTTGGCTCCGTGTCGCTGAAGAACAAGGACTTTTTAGAGAGAACTTTTTTAGGATGAACTACGTCGCATTTGCGTATCGTATGGGAGAAAACCCAGAAAACTTCCACCTGGTAGTCCGACTGACGAGGTGAGATGCTAACATCACAAACGCCATTGAGTTTCCTCGTTTTTGAAATAGTGTCTACAACAATGCCACCAGCGGAATGAATCTCAATTCTGTAAAATATAGAGTTTTGCAAAATATAACGCCTGAAACTAGAAATCCTTTAGTTTTTCATGTAAATTGCAGTTATAAAAAAATCAATATTATCTA
This sequence comes from Caerostris extrusa, assembly GCA_021605095.1. Classification (NCBI taxonomy): domain Eukaryota; kingdom Metazoa; phylum Arthropoda; class Arachnida; order Araneae; family Araneidae; genus Caerostris; species Caerostris extrusa. Next base: position 20,846 of record BPLR01000214.1, read on the forward strand.
CAATGAGATTAAATAGATTACTCTATCTATATAAATTAAAAAGTGAGTTTATTTAATTTTAATTTTAATTAATTAATTTTTAAGAACTCTTAAAGAGCTGTGACGTTATTTCCGATTCGTAAATATTTTCTGAGGTTGATTTTTGAATTAAATAATTGTAAAAGCATAATTTAACAATAAAAAAATAAGGTCTTTTATTTAATAAAAATTTGCATTTAGAGATTAGGCTATTCAGTAGATGAACGAAAAAAGATTCAAAGAAAAAAATGTTATTCTAAGTGTTATCGTTCTTAAGTTTTAAGAAAGACAAATAAATTTCTTGCCTTACATAGAGAGTTTTTTTAAATTTACTATAGTTATGAAGTTATAAATGATAATTTTTTTTTTTAATTTTCTATCTTTTGTAAATGAGTGCGCCAATTCAAGCATGAATATTCCGTCGTTGAAAGGTGTCACTCAATATTAGTCTCAGCGAACGGTCTTCATCTTTTTATTTATTATTATTTTTTAATATCACTTCTATCCAGACACCAGATCTCATTTTAGTAGCCATCAAGTCACCAGTCATCGGTGAACCAGGCATAACGATAATTCGTAACGGATTTTATGGGGTTCGTTCTGAAAAATTCGCTAAAAGAAAAAAAAAAAAGAACTACTGTGGAACTAAAATGAATCACAAGATCATGTAATGTTGTTTATGAGGAAAGGTTTGAAAGGAATGTAAGTTGTTTATTTAAATTGAATTTCATTTAAAATATCTCAAATAAAAAAAAAACCAAAGAACTTTTTATTAATTGTTATTATTAATAAAAAAATCAGGGACTAATGGCCGAGTGACTAGTGATCTGGCGCTCGGTGTCACAGGTATCGGATTCGAGTCAAGGCGGTGCCATGGATGCTTGTAGTGGTTCGGAATCCAGTTTAAAACTAGGTAACCACTAGGTCTCGGTCTAATATGGCTGCTTGGCGTAACGCTGACAGACTTAAAAAAAGAAAAAAATATTTCCTGTCTCGAAATCTGCTAATAGGCAGACGGCCTAGGGGGCTGTTCGTCAGTGATGATGATGAGGAAATGCAAAATTAATTTTGCATCACAATTTAGTACACATAGAAGAAAAACAGACTGTATAATTATATATTTCTTTGTAATATAATTCTAATAATATATTTCTGTGGAATTAGTTTTTAAAATTATATCATCAATTTAAAAAAATATTAATCAATTTTATAAATTCTAGGTAATCAAGGTGAAAAATATTCAATGTACCTCTAATTGACTACATGATGAAATGACCTAAATACCTATTTTATTGTATAGTGTCGTTAAAATTACTCCAACAAAACAGCCTTATGTATGTCGTGGCCATGCCACCATCAGCTATATGACCATCAACACGCCCAAAACAATAGGGGTTCGACACGACAAGTAACTGCAAACGCAGAATATATGCTAATCCTAATTTAGTATGGTATTTTTATGTAAATATATAAATAATTGTTGAATTTCAATTAACTTGCAATTTCTCAGATTATTCATGAGTTAATTACTCATCAAATTTCATTTGATTTGATATATTAAACTCAGTACTATATCAAAATATTTTGTTTAAAAATGATTTTGGAAATAAACTCAGGCTGGTGTGAGAAAAGGGAAAAAAAGATAAATTTGTGGGATAGTGAAGTAGAGAGATGCTATCTGGAGTCTGGATGCTACTTTTAGGAATATTAGTTCCATATTGTGGTGGCCAAAGTGGAACTTCTCAAACTTTTACTGTTTAGCGATCCCTTTCTCAAACTTAACTGTTTGGCGATCCCTTTTTGAGCCATCAAATATTTTCACGACCCTAGACATAGGGATATATATATTAAGAATACATAAATTAGGAATACAAACTGAAACATTTGTTTATAATAAATAGTATAGAGAAAATACTTTTGTTGTTGTTTATATAAATATAATTTCACTATGGATAGTTAACACTTAATTTTATATACTTATCATTTACTTTTAAATAATATAGAAATCATATTTATTTGTAAAAATACATATACACATATTCTTCTTGGAAAAATACTAGCTTCATTTTATGGAACTAAATTTATTTAAAAACAGCAAATTTATAACCATTTCTGATTTTTGTTACTGTTCACAATAATTAGGAACATTTTATATAAGAGAAAAGTATAAAGAGCTTGTTAATTTAGTTCATACTTGCAAAGAAACAATTGTAGAACATTTTTATGACGAAACCCTATTATTCAGTGAATGTCATAATCTGAACTTTCAACAGCAATTACAGAAGAGACTGCAGAATGCATAGAACAGACATGGGGTAATCAATTTCCAGCGCTATGCTTTTATCATAAACTATTTATGCTCCTCAATATTCTGCAAGAAACGCTGTAAATAATAAACGAATAGTCATTTAGTAACAAAAGTGAATGTAGTTAATGGTAAACCTCAGAAAATCATGTGCCATGGGAACATTTTTTTCTATGATAGTCTTCAGAGTCATTTTTCTAAACGAACAACAGAGCCATAGATGCTAATTATTATCTGTATTAAAGCATAAAAATTGAGTAAAATTAAAAGCATGGCAAAAATAGAATTGGAAAATAATTGATTTAGCAGTAGAAGGTGGAATATTTTGATCATTACTGAATTTTCAGACGTTCAGTGACCATGAATTTTTTAGTTTTGCTGAAATTTATGCGAATCCTAAAATTTTGTTTATTGATCTACACTTTGAAAACCCTGGTGTAACAGTTCTCCCGTGTTCTATGGATAAGTTCTTCTATGGACAATTACTTTACTTGCCGTAGCACTATTTCACTTGCCGTAGTTCAATTTGACTTGCTCTAGTACTATTTGACTTGTAGTAATACTATTTAACTGGTCGTAGTACTATTTGCCATAGTACTTGACTTGCCGTAGTTCAATTTGACTTTCCGTAGTACTATTTGACTTGTTTTAGTATTATATGACTTGCTATAGTACTATTTAACTTGACATAGTGCTATTCGACTTGTCGCAGTGCTTTTTGACTTACCATAGTATTATTTGACTTGCCATAGTATTATTTGACTTGTTGTAGTACTATTTGACTTGCCATGATACTATATGACTTGCCGTAGTACTATTTGACTTGCCCGCAGTACTATTTCACTTGCCATAATACTGTTTCACTTGTTACAGTACTATTTGACTTGCCATTGTGCTATTTGATGAATATATTTGACTTTCCATAGTATTATATTACTTTGCTATAGTACTATTTGACTTGCCATAGTGCTACGTTTGCTTATTTTTATTGGCGCCGAATGACCTGTTATATTTTAACGGTGACAAGGTAACGATAACAAGTCAAATGTATGGCATTAGAAAACAACAGCAGCAATACATAACTACATTATATTCATTTTGTGTATGAAAATGCTGATATTTTGTTGAATTCAGCGTGGGTAGAATTCAACATAAATATACAGAATTTAGACCATGTTTTTTGTTATATTTTAATTATAAAAACAATGAATTTTCATATATTTATGCTTATTTTTTGCATTCTAATCATGAAGCGATATTGCAATTTAATTGAAATCAACGAGAAAGTTAGCATTGGATGGTATATGGTAGTCGACGGCATGGTAATATGCATGGATTTTAAAATTGATTTACTGAGCACGAAAAATGAAATAAAACTGCCACTAAGTATTATCATCAATCACTTGATCTCTAGTAATATCGGAGTCTAGATGAAACTACCATAGTGGATCGATATTTATCTCTTTTTTATCAACCGGTAGAAAGAAACGCCAAAAGAAAAGTGTTATAAAAAGGACATTTTCTGATTTGGGATGTTGACATCTACCAAAGACACGAACAGAAAAGTTCAAAGCTTTTAGTTGCAAATTTATTACCAGAAGAATTGTGTGTAATAGTTATTAATGCTGCCATTATTTCGTCGATTACCCGCAATTAAGTCAAGATAATGACCAGTATTAATATTTTCGTGGAACGTAAACAGCAATTTATGAAGCTGATGAGTATTAAATCAAAGAGGAACTGACTCATTTGTGTCATGCTTTCATTTGAAAAAAATATGTTCTCATCATTATTAACATCACTTTTCAACTATGCTTGAATAAATATGCATATAAAATTCACGTAATGAAAGTATAAAACAGATTTACTTGTATAAATGATACCATACTTTTTAATGTTTGTTTCTTAAATAAAAAGAAAATAAATGCATTATAAATATAGTATGTATTTCTTTATAGAAATAAGGTTTTACTCTGTATGGAATGTAGGGTGAATATTTGTATTTATCAAGAATAAAAATAATATTTTAGATAACTTAATAGGGATAATATTTTAGGTAACTAACAATAACATCTTTGAATATTTATTAAAAATATCCGAAATAATAAAAAACTGTTAGTGTATGTTATGCCTTAGCTATGAAAATATAAATTATTTCTAGTTTAAACTTTTTATTAATGTTTAGAAAATTATAAATTAATCTAAGGGGTAAATACGTAAAAAGGGCTTTTTGTGAAAAACATTCCAATGGGAAAATGTAGACATTTTCTTACTTTAGTACTAGCAATTTTCGGAACATATTAAAATGTATAAAATCATTGTTCAAACATTGACAAACCTTTGCAAATGTTATGAGCGAGATGTTAGAAAATTTATATAACTGTCGTCTGATGGTAATTGTCATAGAACACTTTTATATCTTCTAACTAAAAAAAATAAATAAATAAAAATCGATTAAATATAACTAAATAAATAAAATTTTTAAAAAATTATACTTGTTTTAGAAAAATTTACTGTCATATTAGTGTTTATTTTAGTTTAGTTTTAATTATATTAATCAAAACTAAAATGGATAGTATTTAAAAGTTCGGTTTTTCTCTAAATTTTTTTTTTTATTATCTGGTGAGCTGCAGATTATCAAGAAAAATTCTTATTTTTGCAGGGTTTTTCAGTTACGCTTTTAGAAGAGTTTCAGCATTTAAAATCCATCATATGGAGAAATGACGTCATAGTTCTTTAACTCCCAGTTATTTACTCCCTCATAATATATTTATTTAAACTAATAAATTTATAATTATTTATTTTTTTAAAACAGTGTCCAAAATTTAAATGTAAAGTTAATTTTTTTTCTTTTCTTTTTAAATGGCATTTGGAAGATTTTCATGTCTTTCAGAACTTAAATAGTAAGGATGAATATAACATGACAGTTAAATTTAAAACCAGCCAACAGAAGAAAAAAAGGATATTGCTATCAGATATTTCATTTTCGTATGTTTAAATATAAAGAATATTGGTATTCCATAAATATATAAAATATATATGATTTCTACCTGTTTTCTAATAATATTAGATATCCTTCCTTCCCTCATTGGCGCAACAGCCCCATGGTGGAGGAATAAATATGTCTACTGGCAGATGAAGACGTTTTTTACGGGTAAACCAGAACACACGATCAACCGTCATATTAGACCGGGACCTGCAGTTTAAAGTGAATTCAGGACCACGTTTACAAACATCCTTAAGATGGGATTACGATTCCAACAAAATATAAAATGCACATCATTTCTGGCTGTTTTTCTACTGATTTAGATATGCATGTATTTATATAACATTTAAGTAAAAATAAAACTAGAAAACTATGAATTACACTTTCTATTTATTTTTGACTAACGATCTATAGGCCAGGTAGTGTAATTTTTTAATTTTCATAAATTATGATGTATTGCAAGTTTAAAAGTGGAAATGTAATTTCAAAAACTATACAAATTTCTATACTTTACAGAACAGAGATTAATGGTGCATTATTAAATAGAATCATAACTATTTTTTATGATTTTTCATTCAATTCGAAAACAAAAGATTTGTTCAACGTAGTAAACAGGAGTTCTTTTTAAAATCCTGATGCGTCATTCATAACAAAGCGACCACTGCAACGTGTAGGCAAAGCCAGATTTGGGTAATCCTTGCCCTACTTTACAGAGGAACACCATTACGATGCGGGCTGCGCTTCGAAACAGCATCAAAACCCAACTGCTCATCACGAAAACAGGGTTGGTGCGGTGTCAGCCCGGTGTTTATGCAACCGCGATAATGACTGAAAGCCAGAAATTCGGACATTTCACCACGACGGCAGTTTTAAGGTCTTTAGTGGTTGGAACCGCCCAAATCGCATTATGTTAATGGATTGCGTCAAAGTTACAACTTTAAATGAATATTCTTTTCTCTCATCCTCATTTTGTTGAAGTTCTTTTTGAAAAGAAAGTAAGTTATGTAAACATTGCACAATAATTGTGTTTTTAAAGTTGTTGTTTTAGTCTAAAATTTGTTAAAGTCAAGGACTTCAAAGATTCAGTGTGACTTCTGAAAACATGAAAATCATTTAATATGTAACTGTAATACTTAACAAATATCGCTCGAGGAAGGCGCTACGTGATTCTAACGAAATTTTGAACTCAAGTATCTTTCGATCAAACATGCAAATAACTGGCAAGTCTTGCAACTGAAAACTTCAATTTTTAGCTGGAGTTCCAGAACATTCCCAGCTGAATATCCGATGATGTATAAAAAAGAAGAAATTCTAATTCTAGGTCACATTTGAATTCCATTCTGCCTGAAGCGATGCTTAATATATAGCTTTTTGCGCACTGTACGCATATATATTACCATTTAAAGAGAACGGTCAACTGGACTAAAAGAAGCAGGGTGATCGAATTTGGAAACCGAAGTCAAAATGATCAAAGTCGTAGTGATCAAAGTTGAATTTATCAAATTTTGTGGTCGAAGTCGTAGCTATGCCATCATTTGATGATGTATGGAGAAATGGTTGAATTGCAGAATACAACGTCGAAGTCAGTGAAGACTAGAGCTATGAGAATGGGGTGAATAGAACCTTCATCCGTTCACAAACTTTTGTTGTGTTGTTGAACATCAATTATCGTATGCCATGAACAGCCCACTGACTGGTGATGAAAAAAAATACATTGCTTTCTGGTAAGACTTTTAGGGCAACTGCCAAGGGACTGTCTGTACACCTTGTGGGAGGAAACTCGGTAAACTCCTCCCACCATTATCTAACATACAATTATCACATTAAAAGACAAATTATTGATGCAAGACACTTCATACACATTGTCACGATCTTCGTCGAATCTCCACATTTCCGAAAGCAGGGGCTGCAACGGACACTGCCACTAAGTCCTCCTAGTACATGCTTGGCCAATGGTACCACAGGTTTCACGTTCGAATCCTGGCGGTGGCATGGATGTTTGTAGGGAGGTTCAGAATCCACGTTAAACTGTAGATCCAGGTCTAATTAGCCTAAAGTGTGCACAAAATGACCGACCAAACCAAACAAAGCGACAAACCAAACCAAACCTTCTACATGCTATTTGTGTGCACTATCATTAGGCAACGAGTCTCGCCGTTCAAGCACTAACTTGGCTCAAGCATGGGCCTAAAATTTTATTCGGAGGTAACGTTTTAAACTTTCAATTAATTTTTAATATTTAAAGTTTTTTAAACGTCGTATTAAAAAATCATTTAATAAAAACATTTCTTTTATTACAAATAACACAGTGGATGGTCGAAAAGAAAACAATTAACTATCGATTATATGTTAAAAAAAAACAAACATTTATTTCATTTTCAAAGAGCATTATTTCTCACCATGAATATCCTATAAAGTAAGAATTAAATATTTTGGTTGGTAAACAAAATATTTAAAAATTTCTTTGTTATATGTGAACTTTTCTATTAAAAACAATTCATGATAAATCATTTATTTTAAATGCAAATACGTGAAAGAGGTTCAAACAATTGTTGTTTCTAAAACAGGGTGCGTAACAGACTGAAATGCGCCTTAACAATTTCTTCTCACCACTATCACCAAGGTCATTTAATACTTTTTTTTTTGTCTAGTTGTTTTCAGCGTCATGTGTTATTAAGCGTGAATAAATCATACATTCTTTGGGGTTAATGCAAAAAAACAAAAATATATTTGTAAGAAAATTTCTATTGTTTCCAAGATTACTTTTGAATTCCTCGCCATTAGGACGTTTTTTTCATTCTACACGGAAACTGTTATTTTGACTGATACTGTATTTCCTATTGGTTTCAGAAAAAAGCTATGGTTAAAAAAAACCAAATAAAGTTGTTCAGAAGTTTAAAAACACCACGCTGGCTAAAAAGTCTTTTATGTCAAAATATTTTAAATTGATGAATACTTTGTTAGATATTTTCTTATAGTTATACTGCTAACTTTGAATTGATGTTCTGAAGAAGTATGTGTTAACTGATACAAAGATGTGTTGTTGGCCACACAGCTTATATGTATTTCTTATATATATGTTCTTTCTTATATATACATGAACTCTGATAGTTTGCCCATAATGTTTCCTTTGTCTTTTAGCTGTGCATTAGTGAGGTCTGTGTCTCACATATGTATACGAATAATAGCCCATCAATGGATTATGAAAAGTGAAATTAGCTTCCAGAAAGGCTTTTTAACTTCCACTAATTTGCTTGTCGAATATGAGAAAACCAGGACAACTCACACTCTCTGGCACGCTGATTGTTGATGTGAGACACTTTATAAGTTATGTCTATACTTGAATGTTTTAGCTTTGAGGGCCACATTCGAACGTTTTCCACACCGGTTTTATTCAGTTTGGACAATAAAAGGCAACGCATTCGAGAAAAAGTAGCTTCAGGAAAGAAAAAAATTTCCGTTCGATCTAAAGTCTATTTCTGGTGTAATGCATCAAGGAATTTACGACCTTCTGAAAGATGCGTGGAGGCTCACTCTTAAGGGGTTTGTTTTCGAACAGCAATACTCAAGAACAAACGAGCATTCGGAAGATTGTTTCAAATTTAGATGTGGTTATAACCCAATTAACCACATGAAATGATTACCACCATTATGATGTGGTTTACCACATAGTCTGCTCGTTTAAGAATAGACAACGAGCTAATAGGAGCTGTCTAGCCCTGCACACTTGTTTTTCTTCTTCATTGTTCTAACAACGCCATGATGGGCCAAGACCATTTGGGGTTGACAACCTTTGTGGGCTATGACCGTTTGTCTGCTGACAGATTTCGAGACAGGAGATATTACCGTTATACGGGTGTAGAGTTGCCAGTCCTACTCACAACGCATACGGGGACCTACGGTTTAAAGTTGGTTCCGAACCACTAAAAGCATCCATGGCCTACCGAGACTTGAACCTGAAAACTAGTGGCACTGAGCGTTAGAATGATAGTCATTCATCTATGAGGCTTCAGCACTGCAAGCTACTGATCCATAATTTTGATTCAAATTCTTTCAATAAATATACAAACTAAAAACCTTTTGTAGATATGCATAGAATGCATGGGAGTGTAAGTTCGAGTTTTGTGGTCTTGTTTATTGCAGTCATAGTTTTTAGTAGCGAGGAAACTCGATAGCGATTGTGACAAGCATCTCTTACCGACTATCCGGTGGGAGTTTTCCTTTCTAGTTCCGCACAATATACAAATGCAGGGAAGTTACCAAAAAAAATTCTTTCCGGAAGGCATTAATATAAATCTATTCTACAGACTACGAGAAACTCATACAAAATGTACATTAATGAACTTGATAATGATAAAAGGAGTCACAAAGACGAAGACAATTAAACTTCAATCAATAATTGACTAATGTTGATCCTGTAGTTGAACTCGTTAAAGATTCGGGAATAAATAAAAATATTTTTTTTCACCGTTTGCATTAAATCCTTCAAATCAGTTCATTTCTGAATAAATTAATCTACATTAGAATATTGATTTTGATATTAGTATTTCTTTTTTTTTTCTGTTTATTCGATATGTAATATGTATTTCGTAAGTTTTGAAAAATACTTAATAGAGCATTAAATAGTGTCCGCTCATTGGCAATTTGAGCCGCTGGTGATCATGAGGGGGAGGTTCAATCCGCTAGCTGTTTTGTTGTACACTGTTTCAAAAACGAGGAGCCCTCGATGGTATTTGTGATGTTCAGTATCCTACCTCCTAAGTTGGACTACCTGGTGGGAATTTTCCGGATTTTTTTCCCATAAGATACGCAAATGCGACGTAATTCCCCTTAAAAGTCCTCCCGGAAGACACTGCTCTCCTTCTTCAGCATCACGGTGCCAAGTCAGACTTCTACCTAAGGGTGCTCCATCACAACAGAAGCTTTCCCTCCTTCCATGACACCACATGGGATCATGATATTGCTGTCTACCAAGTGGAATAAGAAACAACAACATGAAATAGTTCTTTTAAATTTGATGCAATGATGCAATATGGGAATAAATTAAAATAAATATTCTGTTTTTTTTTTTATCGTGATTGTTCAATTAAAACTAATAATATTTTAGGTAGTTAGGCAAAAATATAAACAGGAAAAACAACCATCTTAATTTAATTTAATTTTTGTGTTCTTTGAAGCACAAATTTAAATTTAAATCGTTTTCAACCAATTTTTTTCATCAACTTTTGAATAATAATCTGTTAAATTTTTCTTAAAATTTTGTTCAAATTTTAGCATTTTAGAAAATAATAATGAATGGTTTTCATTCAACTCTTAATTTGCAATTGTACTGGATATACACCACAAATCACGGATGAAATTCAATCTTGGGAGAAATTCATGTATCAAAACATTATTATCTTTCAATCACGTATCAAATCAATTATTCTAGTTTTGTTTACATTTTAATGCAAAATGTTATCAATAATATCTTAATATCACAGTTAATAATTTAATTTAAAATTTAAAATATCAACTTTAGAGTTAAAAAATTTAAGTAATAATTTAAAGTGTTAATTAGGAATCCTTTTTGTCGTGTATGTGAGTACCACATCATTTATAATGGGAACTGTATTTGAATTCTCTTTTTAATTAATTATAAAAAATTGTGTGAATTCTGTATCTTTATTTAGATAAAAATGTCCCTTTTTGAATGTGTTAATGCATTTTTTAAAAAAATCCTCTCCAAATGTTACTGTCATTTCTAATTACTTGGCCATAGAAGAATATTCAAAAGTTTTATCTCAGTCATATACTTTGTTAACGTCTGATACTGTTAAGATGAGCTCCCATCGTATACTAAAACTTCACGTCGTAGAATCCCAGCCAATCGGAAGCTTGAGTAGAAAAGGAGATCAGTCTTCCGATTAGTTTGTAGTCTGGCAAAGACAGGAGTTTTTAGAATCCGATGCAGGGTCTGATGGCTGAGTGACCAGCACTCGGTTCCAGAGGTTTCGAATTCGATTCCCCGCACCGCCATATTTGTTTGTAGTGATTCAGTATCCACTTTAAGCTGTAGGTCCCGGTCTAATATGACTGTTGGGCGTAGGGCTGACAACCTTACCGCTTAAAAAATCAACGTCACGGAGCCAAGTCAGACTTCTACCTACTGGATGCTACATCACAACCCCCTGCCCCTTTTCCTCCTTCCATGAGACGACATGGGTTCTTGGACTTGGTCTAGATGTTGCTGTCCACCAAATGGGATAAGAAACAACAGTATCCGATGGAAACCCACCTCGAAGAGAAGTAAGTCTAATGTAAGAGAAAACGAAAACGAAACGAGAGTACACTCCGTTTTTATATGCAAAGTTAGAACAAAATAATGTAGAAAACTCAGAACGAAAAGAGTATTCCGCATATCTAGCATTAAAAAGCAGAAAGATTTTGGAATTATATGTGTTCATATGCAATGTTAGGTAATTTGCAACTGGAATGGCCAATAATAGCAGATTCGACCAAGACTGAAGTACATTTTGCCTAGACGGTACATGTTGCCATAGATCTATTTTAAGGATAACTGAAAATAAAGCAAATTTCGCTTCAAAAGATTATTTATTGTTATCGCTTTTATGTATCAGATAAAGATTTCTGCTTAAGTAGATAAAAGGGTCAAATGTAAAATTAAAAAGTTTTCCGATCCGAATACACACCTATACCATCTCACATTACAACATATGCCCAACTCAAAATTCCATTGAAATCACCGCATTATAAGAGGCAAGTGTTAATATTCAAAGCTAATTTATGAGCACTTGATCCATTGGAATTTGTAACTGAATGGCCATTGGTAGCAGTTTCAGTCAACACATAATCACATTTTGCCTAGACGATGCATGTTGCCATAGACCTGTTTTAAGGATAACTCAAAAATAAAGAAAATTTCTTTTCAATACCTTGAAGATTTTGATTGTTATTATGCATCAGATACAGATTTTTGTTTATCTGGATAAAAGGGTCAAATGTAAAATTAAAAAGCTTTTTGATCATGAATGCACACCTATACCATCCCACATTACAACATATGCTGAACTCAAAATCTCATTGAAATCACCGCATTATAAGAAGCAAGTGTTAATATTCAAAGTTAACTTATGAGCATTTGACTCATTTCTGAATGTTGGAAAATATGAATTATAAAGCGATAGAAAAAAAAAGAAAATACAGAACAATGAATGGGTGGGTGGTACAGAACCAAGAAACCGGTTTTTATTTTTACTACCCTTTCTTGGACTAATATATTCAAACAGAAATTACTGTCACGACCTCTGCAGGCTCGACTTGCTGAACTAACTTGTTAAAAGACTTTCGCTGTGAGGGTTTTATTTTTTTTCGACGAAGAGACATTGAAGCAAAACGAGTCCAATGGTCTGAGTCTGAGAAGTGTTGACCACTTTTTGCTGCTGCTACAGCAGATCTTCATAGCAGTTGGTTCTTGATGATGATTCTAGCCGCCGGACTTGCCCGAATCCTCCAAGACATATAGACTTTTTTTTGTTATATCTCCTCTTCGTTGGAAAAGAAGAGGAACTGGTTTTATGTTGCGAAAGGCATCTTTTAGCTTTTCTTTTCTTTTTTAGTTCTTTTGAAGAGATTGTGGATGGACTCTCTAGAGTTATCTACTGCAATAACCTGTGATTTTGCAAAATAAAAAAAAGAAGCAAGGAATAAAACGTGAAAGTGGAAGGAAAGTGAGTGGCAGAAAGTGAAAATGCACGAGATAAATCACGTGAACTGGTTATTATCATTTTTTTAATGTTTTTTTTTACTGGAACTTAGTTGTAAGTTTGCTGCTCTTTTATGGACAAGCGAAATTTCAGGAATTGTTAGGCATGCATAAAAAGTTGTTTGTGGTGGATGGCTTTATAATTCCAAAAGTAATTTTGTTTGCTAAAAATATTAAATGTAATGTATGTAAACAATTTTTGTTATGATTCGAGTAAAAGGTTATTATTTTTTTCCTAAACTTATTTTTAGGATTAAAGGGAGAAGTCGAGTGAAAGAAACAGACGGGTATTGAAGCGGGATTGTAGTGTCTAAAAGAAAACAACTGCAGCCAAAGTAACCGCAGAACTCAATCAGTGTCTGATTCTCCAGTGTCAATAATTTCAATTAGGGAGGCATCTTTATGAACAGAACAGTTAAGGCAGAGCAGCAATTCCCAAGCCACTTGCCAATTAATGCCAAACGTCGTCGAGTGAACGAGAAGTCGAGTCAGACAGACGGGTATTGAAACGGGATTGTAGTGTAAAAAGAAAACAACTGCAGCCAAAGTAACCGCAGAACTCAATCAGTGTCTGGATTCTCCAGTGTTAATAATTTCAATTAGGAGGCACCTTTTATAAACAGAACAGTTAAGGCAGAGCAGCAATTCCCAAGCCACTTGCCACAATTAATGCCAAACGTCGTCTATAGTGGCCCCACATCCTTAAAATCTGGTCGATTCATAAGTGGAAAACAGTTATAGAGTCAGACGAATCATTTTTCACATTTTTACGGACAATGAAACTGATACGATTTGGTTTGTCGCTGTACGGTCATTTTGTGTACACGAGGTCTCAATCAGACCGGAAGCTACAGTTTAAAGGGGATTCCAAGCCACTAACAAACATCCATACCACCGTCATAATCAGAACCTGCAGCCTGCGCCAGAGAGTCAGCCATTTGGCCACCAGGCCGCCCGCTGAAACTGGTGATTGATTATTGATGATGGGTTTATGACAACAAAATATTTTTTATTTGTTTAATAGCGTTAAAATCTTCTTCATTGGTGCAACAACCCCATGGTGGGCCAAGGCCGTCTGGCTTCCAGCAGTTTGACAGACAGTTTTGAGATACTTTCTTTTAAGGAGTAGGGTTGCCAACCCAACACTTTGCAGTCATATTAAACAGGCGGTTTAAAGTTTAAATCGTTTTTTAACGGTTTACAGCGGATTCCGAACTACGAGGGGGAGGGGCTTGAAGATAAGCTACGGCCGCGGAGTAAAAATGCCCCCGCAACGTCTACGATCCTATTAGACCGGGACTTACGATTTAAAGTGGATTCCGATCACTACAAGCATCGATGGCACAGCCGTGACTCGAACTTTGAAACCTGTGGCCCCGAGCGCCAGAGCTCTAGTCACTCAGCCATCAGGCCCCAGTGTTAAATTTTCCTATAAATACTTCTTCAAAAGTGGAACTGATTTAAAATCTTCAAATTTTTGTGCATCATAGCTTTTATTTTGAGTTTAACTTATTTAGTAATTAAAAGAGATAAAATTATAGGAAAATTCTGAATATATATTTATTTTGAATTCGTAATTATCGAAAATAGAAACTATTTCATTACGAAAATCCCACAACAATAGTAATAACTATTTTTGTATTATAAAAATGAGATAAAAAATAAGTATAGTTCAAATAGACTAAATTCAATTAACTTAGGTTTGATTTCTTTCAAATATTTTTTTTTTAAATTCAGCTTACAATAATAAAAGAAAATAATAAACTTTTAATCTAATTATATTTGTCAAAGAAGTATTGAATTATTTATTTTTTTGCAAAATTTTTGTAGAAAAATTACTTATAATTCATTTAATCAAGACTTAAGAAGATTTTAAATTAAATTTTAAGAATATAAATTAAAAGCTCTTTTTTTAAATTTGATATTAAATTAGTAGACCGATAAATTAAAGAAAGTTTTCAGTATATAAGTTCTTTTGAGGTTTGTAACAATTACTTGATTAAACCATATATGTTATTTTTCATATTATGCTTTTATTATTTCAAAATTTTTATTAATTAATTTAGAATATGTATAGTTAAACCTAAATAAAATTGTTTGTACACATCACATCAGAAGTCAAAAAAAAAAAAATTGCACTTTTATAAATAATAAAATATAAATAAATGTATTAAATTAAAAAAAAAAAAAAAAAGAAACCTTAACGTATAAATAAATGCACAGAAATGTAACTTAAAATAATAAACATATTTTTCGTTCGTGTATACAAACACATCATTCAATAAAACTCTTTTTTTCTTCAGAACTCCATCTTTTTCAAAAACCTGATTTTTGTTATGAATAAAAAAAAAAAATGAATTTATGGAAGAATAAATATAAAGGTGGTTATCAAAATAATGGAAACATCTGTGAATAAAAATGTCACATAAGAATGCGCTTCGTAAACATTAAAGTATAATCTTGGCTACCATTTATTTTTCAATATTAAAAGTGTACATCATGATAGTATGAGGTAGCTTTAGTAAAGCTATATATGTCTTGGATTTTTGTCACAAATGTAAAATGTCAGTCCTCACAGACTTTCAAAGCGGCCAAATTGTGGGGATCCCGACTAGCTGGAGAAACTGTGACCAAAACGTCCAAGCATTTAGGCGTCTCTAGAGGTACAGACAGTAATGACAGCTTACAAAAAGCGCGGCAAGACAAGATCGGCTACAAAATGGTGGAAGGAAGGAAAAGCTGAGTGAAATAGACCGACGGGTATAGAAGCTGTTTTAATGCCTAAAAAGAAAACAACTGCAGCCAAAGTGACCGCAGAGCTCAATCAGCATTTGATTTTCCAGTGTCAATAATTACAGTTAGGAGGCACCTTCATAAACAGGACATTTACGCTAGAGCAGCAATTTCAAGCCCCTGGTGACATCTGTTATTTCCAAATGTCATCGTCAAATGTCTCACAATTACAAAACGTGGTCGATTGATAAGTGGAAGACAGTTATATGGCCAGACGAATAATTTTTCCCACTTTTCCCCGCCAGGATGGGTACACGTTTGGAGGACACCTGCACAAGCGTATGATCGCGATTATCCCCTTCCAACTGGAGATAGATCTTTCATGGTATGGGCAGCCATGTCGTGGTTTTCTGTTGGCTCAATCGTAACCCTGAAAGGAAGGATCATTCTTGGAGAAGTATAGAGATGTTTTTAATTGACCAGGTCCATCCTACGATGCAAATTTTGTTTCCTGCAGGAGATGGATTTTAGAATCTAACTTGTTTAATTTCATTAACTAATAACAAAATTAAAATAGATACATCCAACTTGTCCCTCACAGTCACCCAATCTTAATATCATTGAACATTTAAAGTCTATTTTACAGCAATCAACCAGGAATCGATATCCTTCCCCGGCATCTCTCCCAGAACTTTCACAATATCTCCATGAAGAATGGTTTAATATTCCTCTGAACCAGGGGTGGCCAATCACACTCTGAATATTTTTCGGGCCCGTGAGATTTATTACACTTTATTTATTTTATAATGGTCAAAGTAGTGAAAACTTTTTTTCTTTCTAACGCAGCTGGCAAACACTTAGACACCTTGGTCTTGGATGACTTAAGGCAAGGGCTGCACAGACGTTACTCACTTTGCATTACCTAGGGGCGCTTGTAACTTGAAGATAAGCCACGGACGCGGAGTAACAATGCCCCCGCAACACTCCTATTAGACCGGGACCTACAGTTTAAAGTGGATCCCGAACCACTACAAACATCCATGGCACCGCCGGGACTCGAACCTAAAACCTGTGGTACCGAGCGCCAGATCGCTAGCCACTCGGCCATTCAGGCCTCAGTAGAGAAAACTAATGTATTAAAAAAATACATTATTTGTGTATCCAAAAAAATGAATTGTCGAAATTATGAGAAAAAAATTAACTATGATTTTAAAATAATATTCTTGCGAATATAGGACAGATATTTCCTTTTTATTTATGAATTCGCAGAATAATTAAATTATATTCTGCGATGTCATGATGCGCGCATCTCGAAACATCTAATATAACAGGTTCTATGTTTCACTTTAAGTGACCTCAGCCGAAGTGACCATCCCTAGATATTTGAGAAATCTGTCACAAAAAGATGTTAGTGCTTTTCTTCAACTTACACCTGCGAATCGTTTTTTTTTTTTTTTTTTTTTTTTTTCCGAAGATGAAATTGAACCAACACAAAACACTCTCAAACATATCGAATCTAACCTGCAATATCAATTACGATTTGCAAATACCCAAATTGAGATTGATTTGTAAAAGCTAAGTGAAAGAGCGGAGAAATAAATATTGCACTAGTAAAATAAATACTTTTTAATGATTTCATTTTTTTTATTTCATTATATTTATATATTGTTTTATATTTCATTTTTAGTATTATATATTTCTTTACAATGTGCGTGTATTATTATTATTATAATATTATCTATGTTTACATATAAGAATAATAATAAGCACAATGATAATAACTCATTATGTCACTCCAAAAATGTCTGTAGTGTGTTTAAATCTAATATGGGGATATATCATTTTATATGCGGACCGAGGAGTTATGATGCATTTCCAAAGTGGCCCCCAAGATCATTTGGATTGCTCACCTACTCTAAACACTATTCAGCACTTCTATGATTCGTTTCCCAGGCGAATCCAAATTGTATTACATGTCAGAGGCGGTCCTATCCCATATTAGTAAAGGATGACTTATAACTCAAGGTTAATTGCTATAAGCGAAGCTCTGAGCCTAGCTTTAGACTTTAAAATACCTGATGTTTGGATCCTGACTGATAGTAAGAGCTTAATACAGTATTTGAAGGATTGACCAAGCATCCTTGGAAAAATTGGGGCAGGATATCGTTTCTAAACTAGCCGTTTTAGACCAGATCGGATCGGTGTGCTGGCACTGGATTCCCTCCCATGTGGGCATCTATGGAAATGAAATTGCTGATCTTCTCGCTAGGGAAGGTTGCGAACTTTCCAAAGCTTCTTCTTCCAATCTGTTAGCTTCAGAGGTTCATTCCATGACTTTAGCCAGAGTGAATACCGCTTGGAGGTCGCCACCAATTCATGCATGGTACGCCGCTAAATATCCTTGTATGTCCTTGCAGTGCTCTGTCCTAGATCTGCTCAAACGGCTTTAGCTAGACTAAGGACTGACCACACTAAGAGTTTGACCTTCAATGGAGACGAGAAGACATATACCCTTTGTCATTGTTAGGCCATCGCGTCTCCCTCTCATCTCATCGATTGTATTGGTGCCTCTGTGAGGCAACTGTTGAATGAGGGGAGGGCTGTTTACGATCTATTGATGCAGCATGATCTACTGGACTTGGTTTAGGATTCTAAATCAAAGAGATAAGCATCTGTATATCATGATTAATTAAAAACTTCAAAATTATATACATCCAGGGTCGGATTTTCCTATAGGCTAAGTAGGCTTCAGCCTGGGGCCTCAAGATCAAGAGGGGCCTACATTCAATTTGTTAGCAAAAATTAGGTTTACACTATTCTAAAAACAGTAAACACTAAAGCACTGAATAGAAAATAAGGAGAAATTCTACACATATGACTAATAAACAAACATAAAAATGTATTGGTTAAGATCAACGCGTTTAAAATAAAATTCATAATAATTCATACTTAAACTTTAAATGCAAATTATTGTGAAATAAATTTATCTGAATTGAATTTACTTTAATCTTCAATGTATTGAATATATTTAATTTAATTTGATAGAAAATATGATACTTTTTATTTTTATTTTTTTTTATTTTCGTAGTCAAAGATTTTTATTATTTGAATTTTGTTTTCTTTGTAAATGTTGTGTGTTATATTTGATTAGTGATTGTTACAATACTATATAGGGTGCTGAGAATAAATGTCCAAATAAATGTTCTCGACTTTTTTTTTTTTTATTTATTATCCATGCCACATTTTTTATACAGATTAGTACCAACCATAACATGTTTCATTTAACATATTGATACGTATTACAGTAATGATGTATTTTATTATCTCTCGTGTAATTTACAAACTTAAAAATGGAAGGTGAAAGGGCCTAATAACTGGAATAGCCTAGGGCTTCTTTTCATGTAAATCCAGCCCTGTACACATCAAATAGATCAATCAATAAAAGTAATTTATTATCTGATAAAATGAGCTTTTTATCTTTTGCATAGTTTTAATCTATTCGAGACCTCTTAGTTACAAATAGTATCACATGTATAAAGAATCAATATTCCTCAAAGTATTTTAGAAAATCGATTCGATTCACTTTCTTATAAACTTATTCTGGAATGCCTCTACCCATCCCAAATGTTCTGACAATTATTTTTAATCTTTGCGCGAAAAAGAATTAATTCAATTCTCATTTCACATTCTTTGGAGTTTGCGGAAAACTTGGATCGTTGTCAAATTTCGTTGAAAGCACGCATTGGCGTGTTTAACCGTCATCCATTTATCACGACAGCTACAGAAGTGAACTTGGTATTTCGATATCTCGAAGAACTAAAACTTTTTGTAATGAGCTGTCTAGTTTCATTATGCATAAAAAAAATGAATTCCGCCTTGGTAAATTTTGTTGAGCAGAAATAAGACAGGATAGTTTTAAAATTAGAAAGCATTCGAAAGAAACACGCTCTCTGAAATTTGACAACTGTCGAAAATTCCATATTTCTATGCTTACACATATTTGCTCAAGAAATAATGTCCGTACTGCATTTAGTCACTTCAATCACATGAGTCCAGGATTTACGGCTTAAAGGGGATTGCAAATCACTTCAAACATCCATGGCATTGCCGGGACTCCAATCCGAAACCTGTGCCACCGACAGCTAGTCACTCGGTCATTCAGCCCCCCTTAGTAGAATTATTTGGTGGGAGTTTACCGGGGTTTCCCCCTCTATAATAAGCAAATGCAGGGTAGTTCCCCCTAAATATTCCACTGCCTCCCTTCTTCAGAGACACGGAGCCAAATCAAATTGTCAGATCAGATCAGGTTACAGTCTGTAGTTGTTATTGATGAAAATTGTTTAACGGAGATTATCTACGGGTGCTCCATCACAACAGAAGCTGCCCACCCCTTTTCCCTCCTTCCATGAGACCGTACGGGTTCATGGACTTAGTTTAGATCAGGGGTCTCCAAACTACTGCCCGCGGGCCAAATCCGGCCGGCTATCAACAGAGTGTCATCGATCCGGCCCGCGACAGAGAATAGCTTATTGTTGCTGTAATAAGTTGGATAAAAAAAAAACAGAATGATAATAACCTGTTTTATTACCTGCTAGGTAAAGCTTAATGACAAGCATAATACGCATAAAATTTAACTTAAGCATAACAGCTAACAAATAATTGAAATGAATCCCACTAACATTATAAATTAGTGAACATCCCTGCTGTTACTCTCGGTAGTTATACCTACCTATTTCTGCTTTTAACCACTAGATGTCGTCAAGTGTCACGGTCGTATCGATACAAACAATAGTAATTGTAGTAATTGAACCAGCGAATTTAGCAAGCGTATGCTCGCTCAGAACGCGTACTCGGTGACTATTCTAGAAATTATAGATCATGACAGAAAAATTAAAACGGTTTTGGCCCTTGGTACCTACTGGAATAAACAGTATGGCCTTAAGGCTGGAAAGTTTGGAGACCCCTGCTCTAGATGGTGCTGCCGGCAAGTGGGATAAAAAACAGTTTTGATTCTACTGAAAACTTGAAAGCTTAAAAATAACATGCAACTCAATGAGGCCATGTTTTATGTGTGTACAGTAGAAAACGGATGATGCACGCATCATTTGTATTTCATATAACAAATTGTGACATCCAATGAATACAAATTGAGAGCGAGTAAAACAATTGAGATGTTCGAATTCTACAGAAGATGAGTTCAGTGATTTGCATGCTTGATTCTCTTAAAAAGAACCAACTATGCAGACAGCGTTGCATCGACTCGTAACGACTGAAAAAAAAAAAAAAAAGAAAAAGGAAAAACAAATTCGCAAAACAAATCCAACGTCAATCTATATATCAATCAATATTGTCGTCATTGTGTGTGTTTCACGGCCGACATTTTCTTCTAAAGCCAAACAAAAAAAAAAAAAGAACGAAAGAAAAGAGTTAACTCTTTTGTTTCACTTCCTTTCGTGGGGAAAAAACTAACACGCGATTTTGAGGTGATCGAATTCGGAACACTCCGTACCAGTTCGTGTAAGGAAAGAGAGCTGCCAATGATTTATTAATTATTCATGCGGGAAAAATATTGGAACAATTGAGATATATTGATCACTGTCTGTAGCGTTTGTTATTGATGGAAGTTGTTTAATCACAAAATTTTTGCATAGTTTAGTAACTAAGATGACATTGAAAAAATATAGATATAACTATGACAACACTGAATCAACAACCTAACATAATTCGAAAAATTAATGAACAATGGTAACTTAAACTTAACCCATCGGTCAATGACGAAACTCTTAGTTATTCTATTCGAGCTATTCTATTCGAATCCACTCTTTGTGTACGTTACCATAGACGCTTTCAGACCATAGAGAAGAACCTCATTCAAGATTCTGTCATCATCTCGCATCTTGCATGACGGTACTGTGTAGGGCTGTCAACATTGCCCAGTAAAAAGAAAACGTCTCATGTTTCGGTGGAGCAACATATTCTGCACGGACGAGTCCGGCTTTAGTGTACAACAGGACAATAAGCGGATTTTTATCTAGATAGAGCTTGATGAAAGTGTCAAATTTGGTGCATGTCCTGGTGCATGAAAGTGTCAAATTTGGCTGAGGCGGAGAGATGATCTGGGCCGGTATTTCTATTAATGGTCACACCACTTGCACATTATCAGGAATGGAACCCATCTCAGCCATATAATATAGGGATGAGATCCTCAGACCTAATGTGGGGGGCCTGAATGGCCGAGTGTCTAACTCTCTGTGCCACAGGTTACGGGTTCAGTATTTTTTGTAGTGGTTTAGAATCCATTTTAAGGCATAGGTCTCGGTCTTGTATGACTGTCGAGCGTCAAAGAGCCCAGTCAGACTTCTTAATCACATCATTCCCAAACTGTATAGGGGAAACTCAGCTCTAGGCACAGTGATGTGGTGTGGTGAAGTAGTAAGTAGTAGTAGACCTAATGTGGTCGTTGACGCTGCAACTATCGGGGATGAATTCATTCTCATGAATGATAAAGACTGACCACATCGTGCACAGCTAGTGGACAATTTCCTTGGCTATCGTGTTCAGTTAATGAACAGAATCCTTCGAATGGATTGGTCAGCATATCCATGAATCTCCCAAACATGTGCCACTGGGTTCAAGTTTGGGAGATCCAAAAGAAGAAGGGTTGCTAGTTGCTTATCACCCCCAGAAACAATTCAGCAGTTGGAAAGTTGTCCTCTAGTAGAGAAAATATCCCAATCCCTCAGCGATTCCATGCCTCCTAGTGTGCTTTCGGTCAGAGGAAACCATACCCCATATTGAAACTCATTTGTATTCGAGAAAATTGTTTGTTTATATAAATAGCACGAATTGTGCACTTTTGTTTACCGACAAATATCATCAATAAAATTTAATTATCCCTTGTTCGTTGCTTCTTCTTTTCTCATACCTTACAACACTTATACACCATATATCAGTCCCTAAAACATTTCCTCACCTGCAAATTATACCCAAAATCCCTTACTGTTTTGAGCAGTGTATTAATTCATGAAATGCTTTTGTATCTTGATTACTATTAATAAATTGCTTTCAATCAATACAATTTGATTAAATTCACCTATTCAAATATTTCTAATTCACCAATACTCCTTGCTTATCTTAAAGAACTCAGCAGCTCTAGTTTTCATATATTCTTTGTTAAATCATTACAGCTCCATTTTTTGCAATTTTGAGAGAGCGAGCTTGCAGGCTTCTGACAAATTTAAGTATGTATTACCAAAAGTTGTTTGCCTTCTTTCTGAAAACGGTATATTTTGGTGTCTCAAAGCTGTTATTTTGGACAACCGGACATGCAACCTAAAAACAGTTAGACAGGTTTAAAGCGGTACATATGGTTATATTATATATACATCAATGTACTTGTAGAATAACTAGAATAATAAAATATTCGATGATATCAATACGAAAAGTCTTAAATTTCAGCATGATAAAATTATATGCAATATATCAAGGGACATAAAATGATAAAAGCACTGCCCTTTTAGACAGGTCCTATAATCTTGAGAGCTTAACAAATCGAACATTTTGAAGTCTTTTTTAGAGAAAATGACATTAATATTCAATAACTTCTTAAGATTTTATTAAGAATAATCTTTCAAAAATAAGGAATATTATAAAATTGGATACTGACCCAAATTTCAATTTAGCTTGAAAAATAAATATTTATACTATTACAAAGCCCAAGAGTCCCCAAATTTTAAAAACTACATAATTACTGCGTACGATTAATTTTTAAAAGTTTGATTTTAATTTAATTTGAAGCTACAAAACAATCTTGTTTCCAAAGAATGACTTTCACATTTGGTCAATGTGTGTGTTTTTTAAAGTATTAAATAGAAAAAAAACCCATTAATAATTCCATAAACCCCATAAAACCCTATTATTAATTCAAGTTATAGAAACAAAACAATTCAGCAATGATTTTGGATATATGTCGTTTTACACGTCCAATTTGTACTTAAGTTTAACTATTCAATTGTTCATACCTACATCTAAATCCCTTAGTGAATTACTCACACGTCCAAAAATAAAAATATATATGACGCTCTGATTATCAAAACGACACCTTCGCTTGATTTGTTAAATAATTCATATTTGCAGCTAAATAACCTTTAAAGCCCAAAGACACGATTTCTATTTCATATTTGTCCCGTTCTTCAATTTTACATGGCGCATGGTCACGAAAAAAAAAAAAAAAAAAAAAAAAGTAAATACTGTTTTCATTTCTGCAATCACATTGTTTTTAAGAATACAAATTAATGTCGTCTAGCTCCAGAACAATAAGAAATGTTGTAGAAATACGTTCGTTCTGTTTTCGAATAGAAGTCTCGCCTTCATTAACTGTCACTCATACGGAGTGTTGCCATTCTTATTAAAGAAAATTTATATTTTGTTATGAAATGGGCGTAAATCTTCGTTTCTGAAAGAAACGTATAAAATTCAAAAAATGATCTTTCATATTCATTTTTCTACGGTTACAGTGAAATATATTTTCCACTAAAATAGAAATTACATTTTAAAAACTGTCCTTTGATTTTTAAGTATGTTATAAAAATAGGATAGGATGATATTTTCATTACTACAAATAATATAGTACGATTATTTATTTATACGGATTTCTATTGTATAATTGAATCATAAAAAGTAAAATCCTAAGGCATTTTTTCGAACAATAAAATTTATAAGTTTCTATTCAATACTAAAAACGATTTTTACTCAAAAGAAAAGAAATCGTAAGACCACACTGATGAATTTAAATTCACTAATCAAACATTTTATGAAAAATTTAATTTTTAAATTTGAACTTGAAATTTTAGTGAATATTCAAGAAAAAAATACTTTTAAAAAAAATTGCATTTATATATACTTAAAGTGATGATAGTGGTAAAAAAAATGTATATGACTATTAAAACATATAAAAAAATTGAATATTTATTTAAATAAATAATAAAAATTTAATATATACACACACACACACACACACACATATATATATATATATATATATTTTGTTCTAATGCAGCTGGCAAACACTTAGACAGCTTGGTCTTGGATGCCTTAAGGCAAGCGCTGCACAGACGTTACTCACTTTGCATTACCCAGGAGGCGCGTGTAACAATTTTAATATATATATATATATATATATATATATATATACACACATATTAAATTTAAAAATATGATAAACAATTACATCATAAAGCAGGACTATTTTCATACAATATGGTAAATCAATAGTAATTTGTAATAGAGAGCAAATTATTATTTTTCTTAAAATAAAATAATTATCATTAATGCTTGGTCTTTTTGCAATTATATTGAAAGGTATTTTATAAAACCTTTAGAAAGTCTCAAAATTCTATCGAAAAATATACTATTATATAATGTTTTCTAGAAAAATATTCCTTTAAGGTTTTAATAAAAATGAAAAGTGTTGAAGAGTTTAATAATTCTAGATTCTGGATTAGAATCTACAATTAATCATTTAGCATTATTAAACCATTCTAAATAATTCTAGATTAGAAATTTATCTGTCATCTGTTTCTGTAATCTCCTTTAATGGTATTTGTGTCCAATTCTCAAATATAACTAATTTAATATATATATATACCTACGGTACTATATACCTATCATCACTACCTACAATAATTATCATCTATACATAAAATACTTTATAGTCGCAGCATAAATTAAATCCGTTTTTTAAGATTCTATCAATGTGAATTAAAATAATTGTGTTCTTTATGATGCTATAGAAATAAATTAAAATTTATATTTTTCTAACTAATTTTTATAGTCGTAACGAATTACATTTTATTATTTGCTGGTAATATATTTTAAATATGCTTTGTAACAAACTGTTAACTTGGCAACAAGCCAATTTCGAAGTTTTAACAGGGGATCGTTGGATGGTAGAAGACCTTCATGTACTCCAATCATCTGCTTCAGAAGGAGTCATTACAATCATCAGAAGGAGTTCATTACAATCAATCGTGTCCCTCCTTGTGAAAATAATTAAGAGTTTCAAAGAATGGCTATATGTATATAATGTATAATAGCGTTTGAGTGAGCAAAATTTGATATGTATAATCTTTAATATTAATTCTTCCTTTTAGTTATTAAAAATAAAAATTAAAATTATCTTTGAACAAATCAGCTTGCTCAATAAATTTATGTTATCACTTTTAAATTACCATCGACGTTATTAGTTTTTTTAAGCATTTTTATTTCATTTAATTTTAAAATTTCCCATTGCTATAGACAAATACAAAAAAAAAAATCCTTGCCAATTATGCACTTTAGCTATATTTCAATATATAACTGCAGAATTACAAACAATCTGCATTCTTTACTAGGAACACACTAAATATGGATGTTTATCAATTGTTTTAAATTATCGTCGACATTCTTTTATTTTATTTGATATCCCAATGTTACAGACAATCCAAATAATTTCTTACCCAATTTTACTCTTTAGCTACATTTCAATATACAACAATAAAATTACAAACAATCTGCATTCTCTACCGGGAACACGCAACTAAATCTGGATGTTCATCAATTGTTTTAACTTACCATTCGAAAATCTTATATTTTTAAATACTTTTACTTTATTTGATTTTAAAATATCCCATCGTTACAGTCAAATCCAAAAAAATCCTATCATTATTGACAAATACAATTCCCCCAAATCACGCATTAGCTACATTTCGATGTACTGTACAACCACAAAATTACCAACAATCTACCCGGGGACAAGAGCTGATTCTGGATGCTCAAAGCAATTGTTTCCCGAGATGACATTGACGGAAAAGGCTTCGCGTATCTCACAGGCGCTGGAAAACGGATGAGCGTGCTGAGCCTGTCGACCTACCTGAGAAGCGACAACAATACCAGAAGACAATTCCTATCGATCAGGGGTGTCGGAAATAAATAACCGAGCTGCGAGTGGGTAGAATGGACGATAAACGCTGCCCTCGACATTAGCCTGGATCTGTTTCATTGTCTTCGGGGGAATCTGTCCTCCTTTTTCCTGTAGCGTATTCATCGAAGAACTTGCAGAGATGGATCGGATTCACCAGCGAATGGGGAAGTGTCAGAAGTTTTGATTGTCTTTAACCCAGCAGAAAACTCGCCAACAATGTTTAAACTCTGTTGTAAATGGATTAATTTTAGTTAAAGAATTCACAGTTTCACGAGCATGTGTATTGATTAGAAATGAATAGAAAATCATATTATTGATTTCATTGTCGCTGTTGTGAATTGTGTTTTTTTATGATTCTGTCAATGCGAATTACAATAATTGTATTCTTCATGATAATAATATAATCATGATATAAATTTTAAATATACTTTTGTAACAAACTGCTAACTTGGCAGCGGGCCAACTGTGAAGTTTCTAACAGGGGGTCATGGGATGGTAGAAGATCTTCGTGCACTCCAATCATCTGCTTCTAATTGACAGAAGGAGATCATTAAAACCAATCGTGTGCCTTCTTGTGGAAATACAGCGAGAGTTTAAAACAATGACTATATATAGAGTATATTAGCTCTTGAGTGAGCAAAAATACAATCTTTTAAGATTATGATTGTGACAAAAATATCATCGGGATTCAGTCTGAATAATGTAGCCGGAAGCTAATTATTTTTAGAAACAAAAATAAAAATATATATAAAATGAAATTAAAAAAATTAGTGTTATTTGAACCGCCACAAAATTTAAAAATACAACAGCATAGGTGCCGCATACTAGAATCACGTTATAGATTATTCTATCAATTTTCTTAATGAAAAGCCCTTTTACAAGTACGAATTATTCTCAACTGTTTCAATAAACGGTTATCAAAGTGGTGATTTTTTTTTACAATAATTTATCTATCACAGACATAATTGTCATTGGATATAAAATCACAATGTCTCATCTGTACCCCTCTCATAAAATAATCTTGGTTATGTGTGTAAACTAAATTTTTTTATTATTACTTTTTTGTAAATACGTATGTAAATATATACTTCGTAAATACGTTTTGATAATATTATAGATTTTTTTTTTGTTACTATGTCTAATATTTATGATTTTTTTAAATTTGGTGTACAATAAATAAGACTCAAAGAAATTGAGTTAGCGGTAAAAGTATGAAAAGACATTATTTTGATGTAATATTACATTAAAATATTAAAAAAATATATATCCCAGAAAGAGGCATACGATTAGTTGTAATGAAGTCCTTCTGTCAATTAGAATCAAATGATTATGCTACGTAAAGGTTTTCTATCATCCCATGATCCTGTTGAAACTTCACAGTTGGAGCATTGTAAGTTAGTAGCTTGTTACAAAGTATATATTATATATATTATGTTAAAAAGTAATATTACATTACAATTATACATATAGAGAGAAAAAGGGACAGCACAATTTTCCCCCAGAAAGTTTTTTTTTTTCTTTTTAAAATTATTGTAATTACTTTAATCTTTTAAAGGAAAGATATTAACTACATTTTTAAATGATGGTAAATCTCTTTTTTCCAATTTTATATCAAAATTTAAAATAATTATATTATTTAATTAAAATTACATTATTAAAATTTATATTATATATCTATATGAAACTTCGAATGTAGTAATAGTTTAACAAACAATGGTATAATATTTGAAACTGCAAAATTGTTTTTTTAATGTAATGTTATGTAGACAAATTTGATATCGTTATATAAAGCGAAAAGTATGGTTGATCTGTTTTAAAGCAAACGTGCTACAAACTAACAAAACTTTTTTTTTTTAAAAGGATACAAATTCGAAAAAGAGAGAGAGAAAAAAAATGATTCACTTTAAATAGTTTCGGAAATCAAGGAAGGAAAAAACAAGCCAAAACTTAATCACCATCTTTAAAAACATACGGAAATTACAGTAGTTGATACGAAATTCGTAGGTGTTAACTTCCGATCAAATTTAAAAAGAAGAAAAAAGAATCGATCACATATAGCTTCAAAGTACATTACTCTCATAAACGGCCTCGACGTTAAGTTACCTCTTTTTCTGATACATTTTTGCCAATCTTATTACTATTCTTTTCTAATTCGCTCTCTGCCAATCTTTTTTTTTCTTCTTCTTCTAATGGTCCAGGGGCGCTGTTTCGCCAAATGTGGTCGTTGTTTTGGCAGGTGCCATTAGGTGGCCAATGGCCTCTGTTCCCTCTGCAACCACCTGAGTTGGTTGACCTCGGGTAACCTTCTGCCAATTGTTGTGACGTCACACGCCAAGTCTCATTCCAATGCACGAAACTACTCCTTGGAAAAGTTTTCTTGGAGGGGTCCCCTCGATTCAAGTTTGTTTTCACTCTCGACCGGTACAGACAACTCATTCTGGTTCGTGCCTCTCTCATTCAAAAAAAAAAAAATGTTGCTTTTTCCAATCTCAGTCAGAGTGGTTCAGGTTTGCAACGAAATGGAAATAATTTCGAAGGGTACTAATGCTGATGGTGCTAATAGCCTGCTGTTATTTCTAATTGATTTCCGATGCTAATCTTGGAAAAGCCATGGCTATTCATTTGGGTATACTTCATGGAATACTCAGGCGAATTCGAATAGTCACATGACGAAGCATTTTATTTCAATTTTATACGAACATACAATTTAATTTACTCCATTATCTTTATATTAAGATAAACAATATTAGTTTATAGAAAGCATCTGCAATGACGTTCATTTTATATAAATCTAAAAACTGCTTAATATTTAAAATATAGTTTTTAAATTGTACAGTATCATTTACTCCATCATTCTGATATTTACAAACCCAATACCTAATAATTCATTTTTATGGAAGTCATTTTATAATAATCTGACGACATGATTGTATATGAAACTATTGTCTACAGACTATGGAGTATACAATAGTCTACAGACTATGGAGTATATAATAGTCTACAGACTATGGAGTATATGACAGTCTACAGATTACAGTCTATGGAGTTTAGGTTAGTTTACAGACTATCATGTACTCCATTGTTCTGGTATTTAGAAATCCGGAGCTGTAATAACCAGGGCTATTAATTTGTATTGATAATCAAACGAAACTTAAAAACAAAATTTATATTAAAAAAATATATATTCAAGGTTATCTACTCAAAAATTCTAAAATTTTGATAAACAAAGCTAAGATATAGAAATCATGCTATTAAATAAAGTAAATGTAAATGTATAATTTCATTTACTAATCAGACGAAAGTTTAAGCTTATAAAAATGCATTATGCTATAATAAACAAGACTAATTCGTTTGATATCATTAAAATAAGTTAACCCTTTGTTATACATAATTACAAATAAATATGCTTATGGTACAACTATTCAGTGACCAAAAATTGTCATTCATAATTATTTTTTTTCGAACAAATTGGTGGAAAAGTAATGGATAAGGGATATATATATTCAATTTAGAAATTGGGACCTGGTGACTGATAGCGCTCTGATACTCGGTGCCACATGATTTGAGTTCCGGCGGTGTCATGGATGTTAGTAGTGTTTCGGAATCCACTTTACACCGTAGGTCCCAGTTTAATAATGACTTTTGGGCCGACATCCCTACTCCGTAAAAAGAAAAGCATCTCCTGTCTAGAAATGTGCCAGAAGACAAACGGCATTTGCTTATTATAGAGCTGTTGAGCCTATGAAGAAGAAGAAGAATTCAGAAATTAACACTAAAGAATAAGTAAAAAAATAAACTGATCCTGAAGAAAATAAAATGACTGATTGATGATTAAATGCCATGACTTAGTTATTTTCCAACCTTAAAGAGAGCCACAAAAAGGAAAATTAAGTTTTCTGCTTGCGTTAATTGAAATTTTTAAATAAGAGGTGTTGTTAAGTTTTTTACAATTTCTCCATTATATTTAATTATTTATTTCATAAAAAATGATTAAATATTTCCGTTGATAGATCGTAAACCGGAAAATTCACCCATAGGATTTTAAGGATTGAGTGTTGACCTCCAGATTTCCACTAGGGAACAATGCTGACTGAGTGATGTGGTTCTCTTATTGTAGCGTGCCCAATTAAGTCTATCATGAATATCGAATATATAAAATTCTCGTGTCACAGTGTTCGTTGCCAAACTTTTCCGAAACGGCTTGACCGATAATTATGAAAATTTGTGTGCATATTTGGTAGGTCTGCGAATCGGTCGTAAACTATTTTTTAAACCCCTAAGTGATAAGGGTGGCCCACCCCTAAATATTTTTTTACAATTTTTTGCCAAAACAATGTAGTGTTAACAATGTAATCGGTAACAATGTAGTGTTTTTTTTTTTTTTTTTTTTTTTTTTTTTAATTTTTAGTCATGACATTACAGCACGTGTGTTTAAACAAAAATTAAAGTCTTTAATGGGCTTCATTACAAAGTCACATATATTTGGCCCCGCACTTTACTGGATGCATTCGGTTGAGTGGCAAAAGCGAGGATTACCCCATGCTCAAATTTTGATTTGGTTCATCGACAAAATACGTCCTGAAGACATCGATAGTTTAATTTCTGCAGAAATTCCAAATCCGTCTACTGATCAATTATTGTTTGATATTGTCACTACAAACATGATTCATGGTCCATGCGGCCATCTGAATCGTTCTTCGCTTGTACGATAGATGGAAAATGTACAAAGTGTTCCACACACTTATAGTAAGTTATTTTTTTTTTATTTAACTAAAAAATATTTTATAGAAATAATGTATGTGGCAAAACAACGTTTGTCGGGTCAGCTGGTAATTTATAAATCTTTATGCTTTAATCGTTTTAAGTTAAATTTAGACCTAATTTAACAAATATTTTTTAAAAATCAATTACAGGGTGCGAACCTCCAGAATTTCACTAGGGACCAATGATAACTGGTTCGTTTGACGTGGTTCTGCTATTGTAAAGTGCTCAATAAAGTCTAGCATGAGGAATATAATTTAAAAAACTTTATGTTTTAATCGTTTTAAGTTAAATTTACATCTAATTTACGGTGTGTCAACCTTCAGATTTTCACTAGGGAACAATGCTGACTGAGTGATGTGGTTCTCCTACTGTAAAGTGCTCAATAAAGGCTAGCATGGAGAATGTAACTTAATCAATAAATTCCAGCATGGAGAATATAATTTATAAATCTTTATGCTTTTATAAGTTAAATTCACACTTAATTTACCAAAAATTTAAAAAGAAATCAATCAAATCCAGGTTTTAAAAAGTCTTTGACTTATCACGGAAGCAATGGATGTCGCGGACTATCAGTATTTTCTTAAGAAATGAGCAACAGCAAATGAATTTCGCACGATCAATGAACAAGCGGTATGAAATTCCCAGCATCCAACCTTGAAAAGCATTGTCTCGAAAGGGTAAAAAATACAACTAACTGTTAATGTTCTTCTCACATATAAACCGGAAATGTTTTCCGATTCCCAATCCAAGAACGTGGGAAATTGATCTTAATGTGGGAAAAAAAATTGTTCCCAGTGAAACAAAAGAATCAAAACCGTATAAAATGGATGAAATGATTCCGATCATTCAATTTAAAAAGGTTTTACAGAAAATGACAATCGGAACTTTTCAAAGAATACGATCTTGCACTCTTTGTAGCGCAAAAGAAAATTTTTTTTTTTTATGCAAAACTGTTCTACATAACTTTCAATAATTTGTAAAGATTATTATTGCTGTTGTTGTTATTTTGCTTTTCTTGAGGAGATATCTTCTTCGTATTCTTCGTAATGTTCCAATACCGTTTTATTTTAAGCAATTGTTTTTTAATAATTTGTGTAATTTTTCAAATAACTTTAGAAATTCCAGTGGTTCTAAATTTCCCGTATCTACATTGAGGATGAAAAAATATAAATATGTAGGCCATCTTTCCATTGGGTTCAAGGAGGAGAATGGACGAGACTGAACTTCCCAGATATCGACTGGGAGTGTTCATCCCAAATCCCCCATAATACTATATTTCAGAGCATTCTGCTGCTAAACCCTAATTGATGCAGCAACATAAGTTGCACCACACATGGCCGGCTACGTGGCACATACAATGGAATGCTACAGTTAGGAACGAACACTCCTACGGATGGCCACAGAAATGTTAGAATTATGGTCTACGCCTATTCGAGAGGACCTTCTGGCCAACAGATTTACCGTTCCATTTCTAGCAGACACAAGGTTTAGTTTGGTTTAGTGCTCTGCGGTCATTTTTTGCACACTTTAGGCTAATTAGATCGTAATTTACTGTTTAACGTGAATTCCAAACCATTAACAAATATCCATGTTACCAGCAGCAATCTGACCTGAAGCCTGCTGTAGCAAAAGCCAAATCGTTAGCCGATTGCCCATCAAGCACCACGACATAAACAAGGACATTAGGTTCGACGCTTCTCAGTTTATTTCAGCTTGAAAACACTTTAAGCTATCCATCAGGTCGTTCTGGCCTGTATTCAAGAAAATAATGCATTTATGAATATTCTTATTACAATTTCTCATGAAAACTAATTAAAATAAATCATTCTTTATTGTTGAATTGGGTTTTCATTTTTAGGATATGTTTATTATATTAATATTTAATCGTGAGTGCATCATAAATATTCAAAATACATCTTTTTTAGGGGGCACGGGCCATAAAGGAATAAGAAAAGCTAATTTAAGCAATTATTGTGATAATTGGGATAATGCAATTATTGTGATAATGTATTTTTAATTGTTCGTAATTAACCTATAATCAGTCTATGATAATACAAATGTAAAACTTTCCTCAAAAATAATGGCTTTAATGGATTTTATTTCTAAATTAGATAATACACTTAAAAAAAAAAAGAAAATTAATTATAAAGAGTATAATTCACTCAAAATGAAAGTTAGCTATATTTGGAATTTCCCTGTGTAGTTTTTTTTATTCGTTAAGCTAAAGAGTGGAAATATACTGCTTAAAATGAATTCCAATAAAAAAATATTATCATTTTCCCCAGCCGAATGGCAAGGGTGGCACTCGTTGCCACGCTCAGCAGACGAACACGAATAAACTATTAGAAGAACAATAAAGTTTTCTGTACTTTGAAAGAAGAAAAAAATTTAGCAGACGTCATTGGAGCTGAAAAAGGAAATGTTCACTAAAAAAAAAAAAGAAAAACTTATTTCCAGTTTATCTTTCACGAGTGGGTAAAAGATCTTTGAAGGTAAAGTATTTTTCAAGGAAGTTTAGAAGAGACTTCAAAAATAAGTTGATAGTTTAAAAAGAAGTTCAAGAATCTCAAATACTTTTGAAGTTTGCAATTTAAAACTTTGTTTAATATTTAAGCAGACGATAGTTCTGTATCTTTTTCGGTTTTTTTTTCCCTTTTTTTTCTTTGATTAAATACCAGATTGGTGATTTTGTTTAAGAGTTTTATAATTACAAAATATTTAAAATCATCAAAATTTATTTAAGTAAATTTTCGGTTTATTATTTTATTTTTGTAATCTAAAAGTATGTTGATAAGAAATATTTTCTTTTGTTTCTACTCATTTACTATTTCTACGCTTTCTTTTATTTTAGGGATTTTAAGATAAGTTCATATTTTAAAAGTATCAGTTTACTTTTGTTCTTTATTAAACATGATGCATGTTTCGTACAGCAATAGGTACAGCAGTACTTATTTATATCAATAAATATTAACTCAGTACAGAAATAACTTATTCCGTGCGTTTAAATGTATTTATGCGATGTATACTAAAATTATCATAACAACTATATGCTAAATAAAATATTAAAGAAATCTTGCCTTGAACATGTAAAAAAAAATAATACGTAACGTTTATTTATACCCTTTCTTCTGTTTTCTACATATACAGCAAGAGATATTCATTTATCACAATAAGTATTATCTCAGTACAGAAAGAATTTATTCTGAACATTTAAATATATTTATGCGAGTGTATACGAAAATTATCTTTACAATTCCATACTAAATAAAATAGTAAAGAAATCTTATCTTGAACATGTAAAAAATAATAAATAAGGTTTATTTATACCCTTTTTTTCTGTTTTATACATAAAGTACAGTAAGAGGTATTCATTTATCACAATATGTATCAATTTAGAGAAAAATAATTTATTCTGGGCATTTAAATATATTTATGCGATTGTATATGGAAATTATCTTTACAATTCGATACTGAATAAAATATTAAAGAAACCTTGCCTTGAATAAGTAAAAACAATACGTAACATTTATTTATACCCTTTTTTTTCAGTTTTAAACGTAATCAGAAATTTAAAATTTAACCCAGAGCTTAAGAAAACATCTGAAGGTCTGATCTTATGAAAAGTGTCACGCCGATATCACATGCACGGCGTTGTAGTGACTAATGTTAATGATTTGAAGGATAAAAGAAATCCAATTCAAATAATAAAAATTCAATTCGGTATACTGGAGTTGTTGTTGGGAGGAGTTAAGATTTGTACGGTGCCCTTGTGAATTCACCTAACTTTTTGATGTTATGTGTAAATAAATTTTAATTTAATATTCTGCTAATATTGAACAGATATTGATTTATGAATAAAAAATTTAAAGTATTATTTAAAGTATTATTGCAAGTGAAATTGTATGGATTATGGATTTTTTTTAAAAATTTTATATAACAAACAACATAACTTTACTATCTTGTTTTAACATATTAATTAATATGGAGTTGTCAAAATAACACTGCATTTTTATAAATTTTTGTATCGATACCATTATAAAATACACAATTTTTATTTATTTTATTTTTTTATTCTTATCCTTGGTCGATAGTAGTATTTTAGAAAGTCCACGAACCGCTCGGTCTCATGGAAGGAGAAAGGGAGCAACTTTTGTTGTGATGGAGCACCCGCAGGTAAGTGTGACGTGGCTTCATATTGCTGAAAAAGGAGGGCAGTGCCTTCAGGGAGGACTTTTAGGGGGAACTACACCCCTAAAGGGAAGACCCGGAAAATACCCAACAGGAAGTTCGACTAATTAGGCAATATGCTGAACATAGCAAACGTCATCGAGTCTCCTCAGTTTTTGAAACAGTGTTTACAACTAAGCAATCAGCGATTGAATCTCAGTCCTACTGGCAGATTTTGTAGCAGGAGGAGGTTTCTTTTTACAGGATAGGATTGTCAGTCCTACGCCCAACGCTCTATAGTCATATTAGACCGGGAACTACGTTTAAAGCGGATTCTGAACCACTGCAAAGATTCATGACATCAGCGGGATTAAAACCTGAAACCTACGACACCGAGCGCCAGAAATAAATGTGAATAATAAGTAAATACAATAGAGCACCAAAAAAATTTTAAAAACAGTCTTTTAGTGGTACGCAGTTAGTGATGAGTTCAATTGTATGATCTAAAATATACACTGAGATTACGTTATTAATCAATGACCACAATGAGTAAGTTTTACACCTTATAATAACGTACATACTTTTTATGACTAATATAAATAATAGTAATGTAAAAGTAGCTACTTAAAACAACCTTAAAATATAAAAGTAGTAATGTAGAAGTAGCTACATTAGTGTAAAAGTAGCTAACTAAAACAATCTTAAAATATGAAAGTAGTAATGTAGAAATATCTACCTTAATGTAAAAGTAGCTAACTAAAACAACCTTAAACTATAAAAGTAGTAATATAGAAGTAACTACCTTAATGTAAAAACAGCCACCTAAAACAACCTTAAAATGTAAAAGTAGTACTGTAGATGTAGCTAACTAAAACAACCTTAAAATATAAAAGTAGTAATGTAGAAGTAGCTACTTAAAACAACCTTAAAATATAAAAGTAGTAATGTAGAGGTAACTACCTAAAACACAGAAAATTTTCCAAAAAAAAAATTATGTATAAGCACTCCATTTCATCAATTCATCTTCTTTTATATTGAATTTATGCATAAAAGTCTCCACGGATAAATAGATTATTAGGCAAGATAATATTCACGAAATGTGATAATCCGGATGCTTTCAATGGCGCAAGATCCCGAAATGTTATACAACCAACGGATCGCCCATACCTTTACAGTGCGGCAGCAAACGAGCCGGGTAATCTATTTGAAGGTCAGAAAAGAAAAACGGCTATCATTTTTCAATCGAAAACCTGCGAGAGGTTTTTGATGATGTTTTCTTAATGTGGTTGTTCCACTTCCTTCAAGTAACTGGGAGCCATTCTGGAATGGGTACTTCGGACATTCTATCCGATAATGGCCGCTGTTTTGCATGCGAGTGATAAAATCAATTGGATGGATGACAGCAATAAAACGTGGTATTTTAAACTGTCAGAACGGTAGGATTTTGATGTAATCTATCCATTGTTTATGCGAGCTGCGTTGTTGTGCTTATTTTTTAAACATGGATAGCAGTACTGTTTGCTATATTTTTAGTAATATTAGTATTAGTTAATATTTTTTATACATTCTATCTTCTAAGTCATGTTCTTAGATTTGAATAATTTAATAGCTTATTTATACAAAAATATAGTACAATATATATATATAACAGCATTCACTTTAAATATAATTATCTGCTCTTAGATCATTCTCATTAGTAAATTGAAAAATTTAAAAGCTGGAAATTTTGATTCAAGATCCGATGTCTGCATTATCTGCAGCTATGAAACTAAATATCTCGATATATATAAGAGCAATAAAAAGAATAAAAATATAGACGGCAAATTAAAAAAAAAAAAAAAAAATGGTAATATTCAAATATATACAGAAAATTAGCAAAAATAAATTAAAGAATTATAATATCTTTAAAATTGCTTTATCAAGGAATATGTACCTTTAGCTTGTTATGTCTGCTTACGCGATGACCCATATGAAGACATCCATGCCCATGTAACATATTTAAAACTATATTCCGATAACATGGAGGAACACACTTCCTAAATCCAAACCATATATAGACAGAAAAAAGAAAGATATCCGTAAACTTTCTTGGGCCTTATAATTCTCATTCATTAGCCTAATTGTCCCATGGTGGGTCAAAGCTGTCTACTTACTGTCAGATTTCAAGACAGGAGATGTTTCCTTTTTTACGAGGTAGGCCAGCCCTACGGCTAACGATCTACAGTCATATTAAACGGACCCTACAGTTTAAAGACGATTCCGAACAGGTACAAACATCCATAGCACCGCCAGGACCAGAGCCCGAAATCTGTGTCACCCAGCGCCAGAGCGTTAGTCACTCGGTCAAGAGGTTCCTGTGTCTTATAGTTATTTTTTAAAAAAGAAAATTAAAATATAGTTTAAAGAGTTTATTCAAATTCAAAGTACCCTAGAGCTGAAGTGAAAAGTCTGAAAATAATTAGCTATATATAAACATCAAAGGCTGAACGGCAAAAAAAATTGCAGAACGACAAAAAAAAAAAAAATATATATACAAAATATTTTTAAAAAATGGAATTAAAAATGGAACAGAAAATTAACAAAAAAATCTATAAGAATTTAATTATTATGTTTTGAAGATAATTTTATAAAAGAATATAAACCATGTTATTTCTTCTCGCTAAATGACTGGATACGAGTTCAAATAAATCTAAAGAAGTATTCCGATAACAAGGTTGAACAAAAAGTCGTTGTCCATTCCATTTATAGGCTGCCATTAATAGAACTATATGTATATAGTTATATAAAGAAGGAGAGAGGATATTTTATAGATATAGTTGAATAAGAAATAATGAGATAATTTAATTTACCTAAATACAAGTCCATATAAGAGCAGAAATTTGATTTTGATTTTCCTTTTTAAAAATAGTTTTAAATATTATATCACATCCTTTGTTCTCCATTGATTTTAAAATTTTATTTTTTATTTTCCAGAGGAGTGAGGGAATATGATAAGTTGCATGTTCTGTATATCAAGTCTTTTGAGTTTCGGCTTCATGAAAATTCTGCGAAAGCAACTCGAAAGATTTATTCGGTGTGTTCAGTATCTATAAAGGAAAATTCAATTCAATTTTAATTTAAATGTTTCGGGAAGGAAATTTTAGTCTTGATGATGAACAACGAATATGCTGGTTCAATGCAGGTTGATGATTTGAAAGCACTGATAGAGTTATAACCTTATATAAATGGTAGAGAAGTTTCTGGCAGACTCTACTGTGCACAAACATTCTTTAAAAATGAGAGGACAAGTTTTTCGATCTGGCGTACACAAGAACTTACAGCTCAAAACCATCAGCAACGAGTAAATGTTTGCACAACACTAGCACAAGAAAGGAAATTGAAACATAGTGACTGGAGATGAAAAGTGGATACTTTATTCAAACATTACTCGAAAAAAAAAATGGTTATATTGGAAAGAAAAACATATCCCCACCTCAAAGCCATGATTGCACAGAAAGAAGGTTCGGCTTTAAATTTGGTGAGATAAGGAAAGGGTGGTCTATTTTGAACTGCTTCACAACAACTCACACATCTACTGTCTATAATTAAAAAATTTCAAGCGAACTATACTCACAAAACATCCTGCATTATCCAGTAGACAGGATGTAATTCTTCATCAAGATAACGCCTAGTCTCACTCTGCACGAATTACTCAACAAAAGCTGAAGGAATTTGGATGATATCTCATCTACGCAATTCTATCCGATTATTAGGTCTCTGTAGCATTTTCTCCATGGCAAAAATTTTTGAAATAAACCGGTTTGGTTTGATTTGTCGCTCTACGGTCATTTTTTGCACACTATACACTAATTAAACCGAGACCTACAGTTTAACGTGGTTTCCGAACCACTAACTAACATCCATGCCACTGCCAGGATTCGAAACTGAAGCCTGTGGTACCAATGGCTACAGCTCTAGCCAATTGGCCATCAGGCCGTGAAATAAACAGGAGATCGAAAATTCTCTAAATGAGTATTTGGCTGCAAAACCAAAAGCTTGGCTTGGCTTGTTGCTCTACGCTGTTGCATCTTGTGTACACGAGGGCTAAATAGACCAGGACCTGCGGCTTAAAGTGGATTCCAAACCACTACAAATGCCCGTGGCATCGCCGGGTCTCGAACCCGAAACCTGTGGTACCGAGACAAAACCAAAAAGAGTTCTTCGAAGATAGGTCACTCGAATGATATTTAAGTGTCATTAGTGAAAATGATTTAGATTACATTAGTCAATAAATATGTACAATAATAAATATTTTATTTATTCCAAATTGTTTATCTAACTCCGGCATTACTTTTGTTCAATCTAATATGTACAGGATTTTATTATTTGTGATATATTTTTTATTTTAAATAAACATTTTAATTTATTTATTATTTATAAGTCAATGATAATTTTTTAAATTAGGAATAATTCAGAAAATATTAATATATATTCAAAACATGCATACATTGTTTAAAATTTTCATTACTGTATTTTGAAAATTTTTATTTTATTGTTTACGAAATCGACATTTTTGTAAATATTTTTATCTTACACTCATGTTCATAAATTAAGGATAATTCAGAATCACACAGAAATTGAACTCTAAAAAATAAAAATGAAGACTATGCAAATTACAGGAAACCACCAGATGAGAGTGTCACAAAGAGAGGGGTATATAAGGAATGGTGGCAAAAAGTAAAATTGTTCACAAGCTCTTTAAAAGCCTTTCAGTGCAATAACCGCATAGTTATGGCACAAAGGAAGCATTTGGATGATTTTTTAAGTGGTAGAATTATCGGACGACTGGAATGTGGGCGTACCCAGCTGGAAGTAGCCGAGGAACTTGGAATCGCCCAGAGTGTCATCTCCAGGCTTTTCAACGATTCCAAGATGATGGTAATGTGAGGTACATGTTGCAGCACAGGTCGCCCCCGAGTTACGACGCCAAATGAGGGACCGGTATTTAGCAGTTACTGCCAAAAGAAACAGACGGAGCACAGCATCAGACCTGTCTCGTCAGCTCTCTTCAGCTACCGGTACGACAATTTCAAGGCAGACCGCGTACAGACGCTTAGGGCACATTGGTCTATATGCTCGTAGGCCTGTCAGATGTGTTCCACTTACCGCAACTCACTGTCGCCTGCGATTAACCTGTAGAGAGCATGCATTGTGGACACCGCAACAGTGGTCTTGTGTGATGTTTTCCGACGAGTCCAGGTTTAGTTTGAGTCTGATTCTCGCCGGACTTTCATATTGTAGTGAACACCATTGAACGACACCGTTACGGTGGTGCAGGATTCGTTTGGGGAGGTATTATTCTTGGTTCCAGAAATGACCTGCATGTTCAGAGTGTAACGATGACAGGCCACATCTATCGGGATGTCATTCTGGAACAACATGCACGTTTGTTTCGAGGCGCCATCGGTGCTGAATTTCTGTTTATAGATGACAACGCCCGTCCTCACCGTACAAACATTGAAGACGAATGCCTTCAATTGGAGGATCTCACCCGTATGGATTGGCCAGCATGCTTACCGGACTTGAACCAATAGAGCATGTGTGGGATACGACGAATTGCACCGTCAACCCCCTCCCACCTGTCAACCGGAACTTTGGAGGGCATTGCTTGATGAGTGGTGTAATACTCCCCAAGATCAGATTGATAATTTGATACTCAGCATGCCTAGGCATTGTAATTTTTATTCCATATTAACCATCCTACTAACCATGTTATACTGTTTTTTGTAAATAGGTTCTTTTTTGAAATTTGCAGGAAGTAAAAATCAATTTTTATTTTTGTCAAAC
Source organism: Caerostris extrusa (assembly GCA_021605095.1). Taxonomy (NCBI): domain Eukaryota; kingdom Metazoa; phylum Arthropoda; class Arachnida; order Araneae; family Araneidae; genus Caerostris; species Caerostris extrusa. Next base: position 62,370 of record BPLR01000214.1, read on the forward strand.
ATACAGCATTTTTTTTTACCTTTTGTTTAATAAATAGACTTTACAAATAAGTCAAATTTGTTTTGCTTCTGTCTCTTTCTTTGCCTGAACTTCATTATCCTTAATTTATGGACATGAGTGTATAACCTATAATTTTTGAGATTTCGAATAATTCATCATAGTAGCACTAAAAAATTTCGAAAGAGGAAAATTATATATTTAATTTTAAATAAACAGTAGCATTCAGTTTAGATATATTTAATTCTTTGTTTAAGGAAAGCTGCATTGCTATTCAATATTTTAGCAAACAAATTAAGTTTATCATTTTCAAACAAATGCAATTTTTTTTATATTTTTAATCTTTTATCTTAACTGCTATTAAATTGGATAATTGAATAAACTGAAAATTTTTTAAATCATAACAATATAATAGTTCATAAATGATGATAATTATGATAGTTTACGATTTTAGGAAAACAGTTTAAAAGAAGATTTTTTTTTTTACATGAATTGCGTTTATGAAAACTGTTTTATGTTTATATAATAGAAAAATAAATGTTAGCTAGGAAATTCAAAAATACAATATTAATAAACTTTTTGTTTTAAATAATTCATTTTTGAAATAATTCATCATTTTTAACACCTTAACAAAATTTCTACTATGATTGCATCTCCAAAATATAAAAAATACAAGTTATATTTTAAAGTAGAAAGCGTTTCATATTATTTAAATTTTATTAAATTTTTCAGTTAAAATGTAAATATTATAAACTTATCTTAATTTAAATAGAAAAAAAATGCAGGAATTAATTACTTAAATAAAGATTTAAATTTTGTGTTAGTTATAAAAATAAAAGCAAAATCTCTGGAGAGGGAGGAGGAGGAGGATACGAACTTCCTAACACCATCTTTATCCCAAATTGTGGGGGGATAGTGTAATGAGACCCACTGGTAACGTTAGATTTGCTACGTATCTGCTAAGTTATAGTGGCGAATAACTTCGAGTTACACTTATTGCATTAATTACTATCCAGTGATTAAGCAAATAAATTTACTTTAATTAAGCAACGGTTAGTTGAAGAAATTTTTTTATATAATTAATTAATTATATAAATTATATATTTATTATATTTTTGCATATAGATATTCATGTTTATTATAATTAATTATGCATAAATTTTAGAATTAAATTACAGAATTATCTCTTTGTTATCTGTTACTTTTATGAATGAGATCCAATAGAAAATAATTAACTTTCTTCAAACGTCGATATCTTTTTCAATTCCTTCTATTAGTCCACACTCTCCCTATATATATCTTGTTCAAATTTTCAATCGTTCATAAAATACTTTTTATTTATCCGCTCAAGTTCAAATGCATATTTTTTAACTTGTAGTGGATGACACTGGATGTTAATACGGTGTTTTCAAATATTAATTCAGTAATTAAATTTAATTCATTAATTTTTAGTTTTTTTCAGATTTAAGTTGCATATATCTACCAATAGATGGCCCCAGATAAACTTAAATAAATGAATGGAAATTATTTATTAAGGACTTTTCTGCAATAGAGTGAAAAAAAAGGTAGAAATTGACTTTTAAATTTTTTTCTTATAGTACTTGTTTTGTGTACAGTTAAATAATGTTTTTTTTAAATTATAATTATTCAAAAAAAAATATTTAAAAATTAAAATTTTTATGCTATTTAAAAATACTTGTCTACTTTTTCTTATTAATTTTTTAAATTTCTCAACCTGTTAAAAGAATGGCGGAAAATAAATTCTAAATGAAAAAGTTTAGTTTTATTGTGGTACTTTAATTTATTTTCTATAGTGGGTATCAGTGACTGCATATATCGCTCATTAACTTTTTTTGTTTATCATGGGAATTAATATGTTTTATGTGTGGCTCATGATTTTTCCTTCAAATGTTGCCCAAGGAAATCAAAACATTTAACGCCTTTGACAACATTTTGAAGTTTCTCTGAACGTTCCACAGAATACACATTTCAGTGAAGCACATGTTTTATAGTAGTATTTCTTGTTGAAATACATTAAAGTAAGATTTTCCAACCCCTTTGACGCACCTGTGGTTTGCGGTTAAGTTGAAAAAAATATCTGACAAATTATTCATTGATCTTAGGGTAAAAAAAATTGAAATCTCTTTGAAGCATAAACATACATTATTTCCGAATGGCTATTATATGCTGTTACCTTGGAAATTATAGACACACTACAAATTATGTAGTTAGAAGAGTTAGAAGTAAAATAAATTTAGTAACTTATAAATTTCCTGCATGAGATCCTTTGATTTCTCATAGCACATCCAGTGATACTGGATCAATGCTAACCAAAGGCTCCATGTTTATAGTTTATAGTACAAAGTAGTATAGATGCTTATCTATACTATAGTATAAGATATAAGCATCTGGAGTTATGAAGTTAATAGCAGTTCAGCATTTTTTCTTACGAGAAGAGTTTTTGACATTTCCTTTCGAAGAGAAAGGAATGTATGCTATTTGACAAATATATAATACTCATCAGTCAAATTTGAAAGCAGATGAGCTTTATTATAGGCTTTATTATTTTATATTAGTGTTTTGTACTAATGAGAACAACCTGTCACTCAAATCTGATAGCAGATATTCGGTGGCATGTATCATGAGAACTCATGCAATTAGCGAATGCCTTTGTGACCTTCACAGGTCGAAACAATTATAGATTGAATATCAACCAATTGATATATCATGAGTTGTTCCATCGTAATGGATGATACACCATGAGCTGAAAAATGTCTACTCAATGAGAAGTGAAGGAAGCTGATCCTCCCTCTTGACGGATTGTCTTGTCGGAAAAGGAGATTTTTGGGTTCAGAAGTGAGAGATTCTGCAACGAGTCGACCAGAACTGTTTTTTTTTTTTTTTTTTTTTCTCTGAAGTGACTGAAGCCGGAGTTTTCAGACTGTTTTCAAAATAAGCGCCTTGTGGTTTCATGTATCACGCCGCATGATAATTAAGGTCTGCTGCAGACCAGGCAATTAGATTCGTCAAGAGTCGAGAACTCTGAAATTCTCTGATCTTGGAGTGAACTGTACTTGTGAATCAAATTACCTTTAATTTTTCATTTTTTGTAAATAGAGTTCTGTATGTATGTAAATAATGCTTGTAAATAAAAATTAAAGTGTTCACATGAATTTGAAAGCGGCCCTCTTCTTGAAGCCGTTATAAGTCTAGTATAGGCCGAAAATTTACAGCAGCTACGATTCGTTGAAAAATAATACAATATGTCACAAGGGCACAAAATTTCTTGCAAATCCATGTTAAAACATTAAACATAGTGAGTATCGTTTTAGAACACAACTTCTCAGATGAATTACATGGGAAATTTTTAACTTTTCTATTGTAACTATATATATATATATAACTATTCTTTTTTTTTTTTTCTACTGAACTAAACTGTCAGAGACGTTACAAAAATTATATATATATATATAATTTTGTAATGTCTCTGACAGTTTGTAGTTCAGTAGAAAAAGAAAGAATAGTTTTATGACAGTAGGATTGTCATGTACAGTTAAACTGCGTCATTGGAAATATAATGTACTTTTGATACAAAATCGTGACTCATATTAATTAAGATGGAGATTCACTTTTGTTTACTTTTGTATATTTCTTCACGATATTCTAAGAAAATATACATCTTTCACATGGTTCGCTCAAATTGCTTTGCTTTTACAAAAAAAAAAAGGCACGGTGAAGGTCGTTAGTTATCTCTAAATCGTGATATACCTTGAAATGAACATGTATAAAAAATACCTATAATTCTTATTGCATATTCTGTGGTTTACAAGATTTAAGAAAAATCAATTTATAACTCGTTTTCTGAAGTTAGTCACTGTGAACTTCCTTATTGTAGTAGTTAATAGCATAACATTCAATTTTAAATATAGAGAAGATACGTAAATTTAATGATACTTTTCTAAATGTATCTTTCTTTCCTCCTTTTTTTTCTTTTAAAATGACTCAAGCAATGTGACCTATTTCGTTTAAAGTGCAAGACATTCGTGGAAAACTTGAAACGAAACAATAAATGATTCTAAAATTATACGAGCGCAAATTAAAAAAGTTTATTAACTGAAGTAGGCTGTCCTTGTATTGCGCATGAGAAGAGACAAATCATAATATAACAGACTACTTAAGCTAGGTTGTATAAGGATACGTTCCAAAAGTAGCTGATAGGAAAAATACAGCATTAGCAATGTTTAAATGGGGTACAAATTATTTACAGTGATAAGACTAAATTGAATAATTATTTTCATTGAAGATTTTGAAGTTCCTGTTCAACATAACACTTTTCTTCTAGAAAAATTAACGATAATCATCTGTTTGAGCCAGAAATTGCATACTGTGTTATGAGGCTATTTCAAACTGGTCTATGATTGGGATCCTTAATTTGTCTGATTTCAAATCTAAGGATCCTTAATTTCATTTTGGATTGGGATCTTTAATTTGTCTGATTTCAAAACAAAGGTCTATCATTGAGATTCTAAATTTGTCTGATTTCAAATCTAAGGTCTATCATTGGGATCCTTAATTTGTCTGATTTAAATGACAATTGCATGAGCTGCGAAGAATAACTCTTTGGATATTTTCTGTCTGGTGATAAAATATGTTTTTGAACACTTTTTTATTATTGATGCAATCTCTGGTTCCCAATTAAAATTCGTAAATTGAACATGAATTTCAAAATTTCAATGAAACCTCTAATCTAATCTCTTTATTCAGTATTGTAGTTCATTGTTAAGGCCATTATGTCTTTAAAAACTGCAAATGCCATCTTTTACCCTATATTTTTGTACGTTTTTTTCGCGCAATTTTCCCTCCTATTTCTCAAATTTGTACCATTCCAATCGCTGGATCTATGCACAGATTGCTATTAGTGTCAGTTTCCTTATACATACCCTGTATTTTCAATCCAGTTATGGGATGTATCAAATTTCTAATACATATTTATGTATAATTTATCAATTCCAACACAGAAAAAAAAAATGTAAAGTAAAAATTTTTTGATTTACTTTTCGTTAAGTTTTGAATTTTGAATAATTCTCGTATTGAATATGATTTTAAGAGATATTATAATCGTTTAATATAGGTTATTATGAATGCAAGGGGCCCTAATGGCTGATTGACTAGCGCTTTGGTTCAGGATGCCACAGGTTTCGGATTCGAGTTTGGTTCGGAATCAATTTTGAACCGTAAATCCCGGTAAATATGACTGTAGAGCGTTGCGCGTAGGTCTGACAATCCTACCCGTAAATTCAAAATATCTCGCGTCTCGAAATCTGCCAGCAGGCAGACGGACTTGGCCCACCATGGGCTGTTGGGCCACTGATGATGATGGTGATGATGAATACAGGAAATGGTTGCAGTAAATATTATTTTAAAGCTAAATTGATGTTTAACACTGGAGTTAAATAAGTACATATTTTTCTTAGTACTATCTGAGAAAATGTATTGTTCAATTACTCTTGCATGCATAGAAAGGATGAAACACGGGGGAACCCCATTTTACATAAAAAATAACGCGATTTCTAGTTTTTGTTTTCGCCAATTGTGGAACCACGTAAGATTGTAGCAACTTCAGATAAAAATTTTCTAGTAATGGGATTTTTTTTTAATAAAACAAATGAATTAAAGATCAACTACAGGATTATAGAAAGCTTAAAACAAATATTTTCTAAACAAACTGAAAATATTAAAAACATACTTTTATGCAACATTTCATATACGAATGACATATATAGCAGCTTGGATGTTTTTGACTTGTAAGAATTTAGCATAACAATATTCTTTTTGATATGATCTTCTATCTCAAACACAATGTTTATTGTTTCTAAAGAATCTCTTGTAGACTGATATTTTTCTTTTTATGTTTGATTTTTTTCTAACAATTTTAACTTTCTGAGAAGTAACCTTGTATATATTTGGGCAACAGACCATGCAAATACATTACGGTTAACTTTCAAAAATATTCGATGACATCTTTTTTTTAAAATTTAGCAGAAAGGTTCAACACGAAATGATAGAAAATTGCTAGTTGCAGTTACTAAAAAATAACAATGTTAATATATTATTGAATATATAGTTGTACAAAATAGAAGAAGCTGATGTACAAAACCTAAGCAGCGATTACTTTTTCTTCTTTTTTTTTTTTTTTTTTTGCTATAACCTCGCAAGAATTCATCTGGAAGACAAGAAGTTTAGAGTAAAGAGACCACTGTCTCTGATGTGATTTGTACTGTCTGAAGGATTTGTATTTAAAAGCTGAAAAAAACCAAATAAAGCAAAAATGAATAAAACGTATACAGTAAAGAACCAAACAAAAAAATGCTTTATCATAAAGGTAGTGTTGATACAAGTGTTTGTCTATTCAAGATGAAAAAAAATAAATTTATGTTTCTTAAAAAATATAGGCTCGATGGCCGAATGACTAGTGCTCTGGGACTCAGTGCCACAGGTTTTTGGTTCGAGTTCCGGCGGTTCCATGGCTGTTTGTAATGGTTCGAAATCCGCTTTAAATCATGGGATTTGGTTTAATAGAGCGTAGGACTGACAACCCTAAAAAGCCCCTAAAAACCCGTAAAGAAAACATCTCCTGTTTCGAAATCTGCCAGAAGGAAGACGGCCTTGGCCCACCATGGGGCTGTTGAGCCAATGAAGAAAGAAAGAAATGTGATCTCCCTCAATTGCAATGATTACTTGTTACAGTCTCATCACATTCAAAACCAGATGATTCAACAGTTGTGGAGAGAAGAATTTCCATTTCTCAATGAGCATTCTATCATTTGTTGGGTAATCTCTGGTGAATATAATCGTTATAAAAGAAGTCTCGCAATAGCATCCTACTCAAGATCTACGTTATTTAAATCAGGAAAGTATACAGGCCAATCTTTTCCAATGACATCTTCCCTTTCTAGAAGTTCCTCAACTGACTTGGTGTTATGGTCCATAAAAACAAAGTCTGCGTTAATGGTACCTCGGAACAACTCTTTAATCCATCGAAGATTTAGAGGTTAGACCACCCGTTCATCACAACGCCTCCCCAGCTGAGAATTCCATGGTCTCTTTCCTGATAACAGTAGGATAAATTCGTGTCCCTACTTTTCTTCATATCAACTGACGTTGAGAATCGCTTGTGACACTAAAACGACTCTCATCTGTAAAGAGGACGCGACTCAATTGATGAGATCTTCAGTCTTTCTATTCTTTACATCAATCTAAATGGCGCTACCGTTTGGCAGCTGCCAATGTGATGCAGCTATCAGGTTCAGCGGGTTGATTAGACCACCTTTATGAAGGCATCTAGAGACAGAAAAGCTCGACACATGTCCCCCGCAGCTTCTGAGGAATGCTGACATTGACTTGTATTGATCCGTTTTCACCTGCACGATGACATATCAGTAATCAATAAGCGTTATTCAAAATTCGGGGTTGTTGGCGTTAGCAAAAAGTTCGTGGAAAGACTCTTGTCTATTCGAAACTCTTGGGCTGTGCTTGTCACATACACTCAGTTGTCACACAACGCTCTTTTGAAGTTTTATCACCTGTAAAACTGATGTCATTATATGAATAGTTAAGAATTAAGTCGTGTGGTTAGCTCTGAGTTATGAATGGTTAATGAATTCAGCGGTGTAATTATATCATCATTTATGCAAGAGCCTCATGGTGGGTCAAGCCGTATGCCTAATAGCAGATTTCGAGACAGGATAGGTTTTCTTCTCAAGCCCAACGCTCTACAGCCATATTAGACCGAGACATATGGTTTAAAGTGGATTCCTAACCACTACAAACATCCATGGCGCTGCCGGGACTTGAACTCGAAACTTGGGGTACCGAGCGCCAGAAACTCGGCCATTGAGGCCCCGTGTAATTAATTATATGAATTATAAAATTTATTTCTTTTGTCGGTGAGATTTAGAATATTGATTCTCCGTAATAGGTACGTTAGTTGCCACTACGCCCCTTGATAAACTTACCGATCTGTCTACCGCATTTAAAGTCGCTCAGATGGATTCTTATAGCCTTATTACATCTACGCAGTTACTTGAATTGTCCCAAAATGTATTTAATAGCTCTTTTCGTCATAATTTTTGTTGCAACCTGCTCGTTTTGAGTGTTCTTACGTCACCTATGATGGGCTATACCTGATAATTGTATAGAAATCATTTTTCTGACTTGGGTATTCATTGTACCGACTGCGGCAAGACCTTTTATATAATTTAATTGCCGTCTGTCTAAAAATTACATTGTTGCTTAAGTTTTTGCACACCAATTCAAATAAAGAATGTAATATAGTGGTTTTGTATTGGTTTGCAGAAATATCTGTGCTATGCTGTATCATGTAAATAGCTTGACTATTTTTGAATAGTGTCCCATGTTCTTTTTTTTCCCCTAGAAATTTTAAGGCGTTGATAAATTACTTTGTATATATTTCTCAGAGGCCTGATGGCCGAGTGACTAGCATTCTAGCTCTCAGTGCCGCAGGATTCGATTCCCGGCGATGCTATGGATGCCTGTAGTGGTTCGGAATTCCGTTTTAAACCGTAGGTCCCGGTTCAATATGACTATCGAGAGTTGGGCGTAGGGCTGATAACCCAACCCCGTAAAAAGAAAACGTCTCTTGTCTAGAAATCTGCCAGTAGACAGACGGCCTTGGTCCACCATGGGACTGCTGAGCCAGTGAAGAAGAAGAAAAATATACTTCTCATACACAATGTATAAATGCTTTAACTTCTAAATTTAGTAATTAAAGTAGACGTATTAATTCTTGGTGGGTCTAAATTTCAAAATAGATTGTTTTTACTTGTTGATATCACTTTATTCTTTTCCAGAAAATTTAACATGACCATTAATTATCATATGTATATTTCTACAAGAGACTACATAAATGCTGTCATTTATATAATATTAGTATGTTATTCTTATGAACAATAAATTAAAAATTGTTTTCCAGTGATAAAAATTATTTTTGGTGTGGTTCATTTTACACAAAAATCACATAAACAGTGGAATGTTATTAATTCATAAGTACTTTAAGTGATAACATAATTTTGGGCACGAAACATCTTTTAAATAAAATTTTTTTTTACAGATAAATTTTTACGTAAATTCTCTTATCTATTGAAATTTCTTTTCCTGTTAGCTTAACTTTTCCTAGAAATTTTAACTTATAGAAAAATTACATAGGGATTATATTATTACGCATATGGGAAAAGGAACAGTAAAAAAAATTTTTTATTAGTACAAATATTTGGCTTTTTTTTTTGTAAATCAGACAAAGCATCATATTGTAAATCACGAGAAATGACTAATTTTTGCATTGATACAAAAAAAAAAACCACTTCAACGAGTGGAAGGTTTAAATTAATTCCATGAAATCTACTCGTTATCAATAACATATTTATCTTATCATATTGCTCAGAATTCAGTAATGTTTTTTTCCTGCTTAACTCAGGGTAATAGGAAAGTGATTATTACTTAAAGAACATTCCACTAAGAATTTCGTTCTTTTATCTCCTGTCGTAACAGCCAACAACTATTGCCAAAAAAGTGATATGTAAATCCTTAGGGAAATAATTAAACAAAGAAAAAAAATCCACATTTTTCTACAGGAATGCAGAAAACGTTATTACATCAGCATTCAAACTGAAATAATATGGCGACAAAATGCCAATTTACCAGTTTAAGCATAGACTGATATATAACCAAAAAGAAAACTAATTGTAACAAAAACAATTCAATGCTGTTTATCATAACATTCATTTCTTATAACACTCTCTGAAATAGTAAAAAATATATAAATAATTTATTAAAAAATTATATGTTAAATTTAATTAATTAATGAAATTTTTATTTATTTTTCATTATTTGTTTTTAAAAAAAAAAAAAGCTTTCATGAGCAATCGAGTGAAATAGTTAAAATTTAATCCCATTAATTTAAAGCAGATTTTCATTATATTGTTAAGATCATGCCTCATTTTTTAACAAATAAATTGCTTAATCAAGCCAATATGAGTGTTCAGTTTACTGGTTTATAACTATTAACAATGGTAAATTCTGTAGATAATAGTAGATATAATTTGATTAAATCATACATTACAGGTAAAAAACTTTTAAATTTATGAATTACACAGAGGAATGAAAAAAAAACATCTATTTCTAAAATTTTCAACTTTTTCAGAATATTTACCGAAAATAATCGTTAATATCAATTATTGTAGATAATGTCGATTACAATAATCTTTAATGTCGATTATCGATTACTATGCTTCCTCCTACACACTAGCAAGAGCATCTCCTGTGGCATTCAGGTGAATTGGTTAGTCGGCCTCGAGATTCTCACTCGAAAGGAAGATCAGAGCAACTTGCGATCCTGCTGAGAAACGTTTAGTTTATAGTCTCTCATCCCGAGAGAAAATACTAATATTTAACGCACTCGTGGTGCATTAGTTGGCCTACAGACTTTCACCCGAAGAGGAATATATTTTGCGCATCCTGCGCGTACCTGATTATCGAGTTTCCGGCTTAGAAGTGGAATCCTTCTCCGAATTTGTAATTATAAGTGATAATTGTTGTCTGTGACTAATTGTATATATCTGGTGTTTGTGCAAATAAAGCTGTGTGTTCTCCAACCAGTCTCTCAAGTATCTCAACACAACCACATCCAGTTGCAAAATCTGCTCACTACAATCTGACTCCCAACGTGGGGTCGCACACTATTAAGAAATAAAATAAATCCTAAAGATATGATTTATAATTTATCAAATTGACTTTTGAAATGCTGTTTTTTTTTTTTTTTGTAATGGATGCTTTTGGAGAGATTTATATAGGCATTGTTTTTTTTTTTAATTCATTTTTATGCAATATAGTGAAATCCTTTTTATTTATATTTGAAAATTTAGTTAATTTACTATAATCATTTAAATGTAACTAAAAACTAATTGGATATTTTTTTCCCTGTAAAATTAGATTCTCAACTCATGCGTGAAATTATTATTTTCCTAAAATGCAATTTATTTTTGGGTTTTTAGTTATTTTTTTCCAATCAAAAAAATATAAAAGAAAATCTAGTGAACTTTCAATGCATACTCTAACATAGTTTCACAACAGAAAGCAAACAAACGCAACGAACAAAATGGAAGTAATCATTATTAATTTCATAGTTACATAGCATGAACTTTACGAAACCTAGATTTAGGACCTTCAAGTTGTTATTTAAAATGATGGATTATTCGATTGTGAAAATGCCCTTTTTCTTTAAGTTTGGAAGAAAAAAAAAAAAAAAAAAAACAGCATAAAACCCTGAAATGCATTTTGTTTTTTAAATTTACAGTCACTGAACATTTGTTTATTTCTGTCCTTTTCATAACGCTTCTCTCTTCTCTGAAGGAGCAATCACTTCTTCTTCTCCTTGAGCTTTTGTCTTTCCACAATGTTATCTCGCTGCTGGTTTTTCCCCCGGTAAGATGTCAAGGCAATAACTTTAAGAGAAACATCCTTTTTCGTAGATATAAATTATCCATTGTGGTTTCATGCCTTCACACTGAATCAGTTGTGGAACAGGAAAGAACTAAATTGAAAAATTAGAACTATATGTGTCTGAAGATTCCTTTATCTGTTCTCATTTGCATTTTATTTTCACCCTCATACTAGCATAATGGGATGACATTATTGTATATATGTGTAATGTCTCGGCTTATATTAGACCTATAACTGCTTCAAGAAGAGGACAGCTTTCAGGTTCATGTGAACATTTTAATTTTTTCTTTGCAAACATTTTATATACATAATTCTATTTATTACAAATTATTATTTACAAAAAAATGAAAAATAAAGAATTAATTTTGATTCGCAAGTACAGTTCACTCAAGGACGGAAAATTTTTTCGAGTCTACGACGAATTTAATGCACCAGTCTGTGACAGACCTTAATTATTACACAACGTGTGGCTCAAAACCCTACCCTGTAAAAGAAATTCCTGTTCCCTGTAAAAGAATCTTCTGTCTCGAAATCTACCAGTAGGCTGAAGGCCTTAGCCCATCATGGCCTGTCTAGGAGTTAGTTATGTATGTGAGTATTTTATGATTTAAAGATTAATTACGAATTGTCAAGTATAGAATATTCATATTCGTGAGATAGATAAAAAAAAAAGATGGTATTTATACAATAGCAGTTAGATAAACAGCTTTTGCAATACCATTTGTGACATTCGTCGGTAAGGACAAAAAAATAAATATATATATATATATATATATTTGTTTACAACATACCGAATGATAAATGCATTTCATAAGAATGACAAATTACTCAAAAAAATTGCACAAGATATTGCTTTTTTTTTTTTTCTAGACAAACAAGTCACTTTATTCAAAAAAATTTCATCAAAATAAACTGTCATTTTTAAAAGTAAGATATGGATGTGGAAAAATAAAATAATAAAAATATATATTGATACCAAAATAATGAACGTAAATCCCCAATATCCTCTTATATATCTTCCTGTCTGCAATCCAAACCCCAAAAAATAAAATAAAATAAAAAAAATAAACCCAAAATTAGTCAGAAAAAAAAAATCGCCGATAACAAAGTTTGGCGTAAACATGTAAGGAGTTCTACCGGTTTGAAACAAACGCTGCTGCCGAGGGAGAACGAATCTGTGACGTGTGAAACTTGGTTCAAGGTCACTTGGCCCTCATTAAGGCTTGCTTGTTTTGGGAACAACACTTCATTTCCCTTTCTTTCAGTGAGGATATTCAGAATATTTGGGGAGGCGCTAACGAAGTGAGAAAATGGCTCTTCTTTTTTGTTTTCATTTCCCAGACGATTGTTGGGAGCGTGTGAGGCGAGCTATGGCAAAAAGGGAAGTGCAGATGCAAGCAAGGTTATGTTTTATTTGTTCTAATGCGGAGATGAGTCGTTAAGTTCGAAAAGTGGGGAAAACAAAAGGGCTATTTATTAAAGCACAAGGCATCGTTAAAAGGTATATAGGCTTGTAAAATATGAGTGGAAACAATGTTTTTTCCTTATAAGCACATTTAGAAATACTTATAACAGTAAATTCTGGCTAAATTAATAAAATGAAATTAAATTTAAAATAATTTATATGTAGATTATGCATGACTAACAATTAAGAATGTAATAAAATTACATGGAAAATTTTAAAAACTCACCTAAGACTATTCCTAAAAGCTCTTTTCTTTAACACAAATTTTGTAGGGGCATCTAAAATAAAAATGTTGTAATAATAACTACTAACTTCCTGGCACTATAGCCTATGTTGGAGTATGGTCATTTGCCTTCTGGCAGATTCGAAACAGATTTTTTTCTTTTTACGGGGTAGGGTTGTTGTCAGTCCTACGCCTAACGCTCTGCAATCATATTACACCGGGTTTAAAGTAGATTCTGAACATCCATGGTACCGCCGAATCAGAAATGTTGTAATAATATAAGTAATGTTAATGTAATGTAATGTGTATTACATAATATTATTATAATATATAAATAATGATAATATATGGCAGTCTGATCCAGACTTCTGGCATTCTTCGCCAAAGAATTTTCAATTTATTGAAATTGCAAATCCTTGGTAAGAGGGAAGTGTTTTATTTCCCTACTACCACCCAGGGCCGAATTTAGATGAAAAGTGACCCTAGGCTATTCCCTTTATGAAGCTCTGTCACCTCCCATTCTTAAGTTTGTAAATTATTTATTGTGTTTCTTTATTACTCATATATGTAGAATTTCTCCTTATTTTTGTTTTATTTATAGTGTTTTAGTGTTTACTGTTTTTAGAATAGTGTAATTCTAATTTTGCTAACAAATTGAATGTAGGCCCCTCTTGATCTTGAGGCCCTAGGCTGAAGCCTAATTAGCCTGTAAGAAAATCCGTCCCTGCTACCACCCAACGGAAAAATCGATGGAGGCATTCCCCAATCCGCCACCCGAGGACACCATGTAAGGGTCACAGACTCCCTCAGGGCAAAGAATTGAAATGGCTGCTGGTGGTGGAAAAATTGCATCAAACTTTACAGGAGGCCATTCAGAAGGCACCTGAGGCCTGCCTATTTGAGTTTACCTCCATCACAACAAATGGTATTACTATTCTTCATTGACTCAAGGTTTGCCTTACAATTTCTTAATAGAGGATTTTCAAGTATGATTTTGTACATTTTATCTCTTTCAGAACAAATCCACAGAAGTCTGTATCAAGACTATCATTCCTACTTCCCTTGCAGATACAAATGCCTTGGCAAAATCTAAACTTATCATTACTTCTAAGAATAAAACTAAACACCAACTTACAGAACTAAATGTCAACAAAAAAAACAGCTACTACTCTCATACGATTAAGTATGACAAAAATATGAAAATTTCTGCTGAGGGCGTTACAAAATACCAAAAATGTGGCAACTGCCCAGATGTCGAGCTTACTCCTCATCTTGTCTTTGATTGCCCAGTTGTTGTAACCGTTATGCGTTGTCTGGATCCATTTCAAAATGGTATCCGTATAAAATCCACGTGGTGCAAATGCTGCAACTTCAAGACCAACAAACAAGCTATGAATTTGCTTGGTGAGAATGGAAGAATAGAAATTGCAGATTCTTTGGCAAAAATGCCAGAAGTCCGAATCAGACTACTATTCCTACTTCCCTTACAGATGAAAATACCTTGGTGAAATCTAAACTTGTAATTCCTTCTAAGATCAAAACTAAATACCAAATTTCATAACTAAATGTCGACACCCAAACAGCTACTACTCTCACACGATTAAGGATGAAGAACCACAAAAATATGAAAATATCTACTGATGACGTTAAAAAATATCAAAAATTTGGGAAGTGCTCTGAGATGAGTGTCGAGCTTATTCCTCATCTTGTCTTTGATTGGCCAGTTTTTGCAGCCGCCGTATTTTATTTGGACCATCCCTCGGAAGAGGATTTATATTCAGAGCTGGCAATGAACATAGCCAATATTATTCGGGAGTACCACAATATTTGATTTTCTTGTACACTTCAGGGGATACGACAACAACAACAACAAGATGTAATAATAATATATTATTACATAATGTTAATATAATGTGTATATTATATTGTAATATAATGTTTAAATATTATAAATATATATATTTAAAATAATAATATTAAAATAATAATTTTCTACTTAGATGATATTGATACATATAAATAAAATTGATAGTAAAAATAAAATTTTTGAAATTAATTTATATTGCCATACTGCAATATTTAAATTGTTTCCTTTAAAAAAATTATATTTACACAATAAAATATTTTTGAATTATTCCTCCATTTAATAATTAATATTGTAAATCGAAGAATGCAATCTTATATTTAAAATAATGAATAAAATTTTGTTGAATATTTTGGCATTATGTTTAAAAATTAATTAATTGGGGAGGATTGGAGAAAAATTTAATTAATTGGAGAAATCTTTCTTTTAACATTATTGTAGAAGGATTAAAAATAATTTTATCCTCAAACAAAGTTATACCACCAGAATTAATATTATATAGTACATTTCTTCCTTCATCCACCAATTAATATTGTAAATCGAAGAATTTAATGCTATTTTTAAAATTATAATGATAATAATTTTTAATGTAGATAAAAGAGAATTAAAAATTTTTTTATTCATGTGAAATACTCGCATATGAACAAAAATACTTTTGAATTATTTTCACATTTATATTAAATAACTTCTGAAGGAGACTTCATAATTATTTATTCATTCCTTCAGAAATTCACTTTTCCTTTTCGTAAATTTTGTAAAAAATACAGGAGAGTGGCAGAATAATAAACATATTTCGAAGCTTCGGAATATAAATATTTAGCGTGTTTCCGAAAGAATGCACGTAAAATAAGCATATTTATTAGTTTCTATATTTAGCTTCAGCTCTGCACTTCGTCTCCAGTTAAATTTCCTGTTTATATGCTTAACTTAAAACGCACATTATACACATGAGCGAATGTTTCGTGTGAAAGCTTCCATAGCATTCTTTACAATAAACTGTCGGAAATACCATTTACATCTAGTATGGGAATATATCCCATTACCTTTGGTTGAACTATTATAAATTCAGAAATAGCTTATACATGAAAATTCAGGATGGAAATTAATATAATAAAAATATTTATATAAAAATGTTCCTTACGATAAGCAAAGAATAATTTTGAATTTGTCATTGAAAACTACATTGCTATCAAAAATAATTAACTATTAGTAGATTAGTAGTTTTTAGAAATTTGTGTAGCAACAATTTGACTATGTGAGAATTTTTTAAAATCCTAATGTGATTTGTAAGTGAATTATATAATTAAGAAGTGATATATTATTAAAGAGGAAATATCATATAACCTCATTTAGTGTTCATTATAAATTGAGCCCGATTCGTGTCTCAGTGGCAACGTGCACCGCTGGTGAGCATTAGGGCGGAGGTTCAGTCCACTGGCGGCTTTGTTGTAGACATTATTTGCATACCGTATTTTGGACGTCCGTTAGCTTTTCTCCCTAGCGTGCATGCCCATAGGAAACATTCTTACAGATACGCATGCGCAATTTCTTATGACCATGCACGCTAGCGTGAAAAAGCTAGCGGACGTCCAAAATACGGTATGCAAAAACTCTCTATTATTTCAAAAACGCGTAGACTAGATGGCGCTTGTGATGTTCAGCCTCTTGCCTCATGAGTCGGAATACCTGGTGGGAGAAGTTTTCCGGGTTTTCTCCGTATGACACACAAATGTGGGGTAGTTCTTCTAAAAATCCTCCCGAAAGGCCCTATTCTCCTTTTTCAGCCACACGGAGTTAAGTCAGACCTCTACCTACGGATGCTCCATCACAACAGAAGCTGCCTCCTTTCCTCCATCTATGAGTATACTCATGGGATATCCGCCCTGTACTGAAGGACACTGAGGATTAGACACAGCAACATTATAAATTGATATCGGAGAGCCCGTGTTACAATAGTCAGCCAATGGGGGATGATAATACGACATTGCCGTCAGGAAATATTTTCAGGTGGAACTACTCCGTATTTGAATGCCACATGTAAGAAAAAGCCTGTTAAATCTCACACTAACTACCAGAAGATAGGTAGCATTATAAAATTGACTGAATGAATTTCATAACTGGCATAGAAAGAGTGTTAGGAAGTTTTTAAATTTTTTTTTACACGCTTTATTTTTGACCAATCTGTATAAAATTAACCGATGTGTGTAGCGAACTCCAAATGTCAGTTTGTTTCCATTCGTAAAATTAAATATTAATATACTTTTAATCCGAATTTTAGCGAAGTAACTCAATAATAATTTAGAAATCAATTTTTTTTTGGTCTTCTAGGGTTCTGAACCATTTTAAAAATTAAGATGATGAAGACAATACCTTTGGTATAGTAGAGAAATGCAAGCTTTTGCAACGATTTTTAATGTCGATTGGCAGAGAGCTAATACAAAGCATTGAGAGAAACATATGGAAAATCATTATAATGCAATTAGGAATTTGCTATTCGAAGATTAAAATTAAACTAAAAGCATTGAGTATTTATGGGAGAATGTTGATCTGAAGTAAATTACTGAGAAATTTCCTAACAGATGAAATTTTTAAGCGCCCAGATAATAAAACCTCCGATTCGTCATCAAAAATTTTTCCTCTGATTGTTTTCGAATTTCATCAATGGAACGTCTCACGAAAACGCATTCCTCCGAGAAAACAAAGGCATCCACGACAACAATAGGAATTTATGGATCTTAATAAAGAACTGCTCTGGCATTTCGGTATCGTGGCCCGCGTCTTCCTAGCCCGCTTAAGTGAGGAATAACCGTAAATTCAGCATACTTAACGCGCTTGGAATAGCGACTCGCTGTAATTCACGGGACGTCATATTTTTCAGGCAAGAGGGCGGCCGTATTTTCTTTGGGGGAATATAAAGGTCGCATCTGAAATAATTTCGTAATGAAAGATAAGCAATACGTATTTTTATGGCTGTTTTATGTTATGAATAAATATTTAGGTATAACTTCATTCGATAAATAAGTGCTGGAAATAAGATTGATATCAATCCAGTTACATCATACAGATATCTATCCAGATTTATATATTTTAAAAATATGAAGTTGATTTTTGATAAGTGTTAAAATACATTGATTTAGCCCAATATAACATAAATGGGTTATAATAGGCGTCCATGGGTATATATATATATATATATATATATATATACATACATATACATACATATACTACCTGATTCTAGTTCACTAAAACATTTTATTTGTTGACTAAATAGTTCCAATGCTAAAAGGGACTTTTTACTCCTTATTAAGTGTCCACTATGTAAATAAATATTTAATGATACTAATAATAAGTCACATAACTTTGGGACTAATGGATAACTTAACAAAATGGATTTCAAAGAAATTGCATGTCTTTGTGTTCTATTTCTGGGACTAAAAAATAAGCAAAGAGGGTAAAAAATTATGTTTACAACCTGTTTTGAGTTTTACAAATTGTTTGAGAACTTGAAATAGTATCCACACAAAATTTTCAATTATTTACGGGTGAGTAAACAAAGCTCTAATAGTTTACTGATGCAACTTGGTCCACATATTTCATATCTTAACAGGTGAACGTATTTTTGCAATCTTGTAACAGTGGTCTTTTTTCCATTTTAAAGAGTTCTTTAGGCCTTAGAAATATCGGTATTGATTTCCGTTGAATTAATTCGGAACTTATATTTTATATATCTTACTACATTTATAAGCTATTTGTATTTAAAATAAATATATTAGTAATTTTATAACATTTGAGTTTTATTTCATCAGTTACGAAGAATACTTCATTTAAATACACTCATGTCCATAAATTAAGGATAATTCAGAATCACACAGAAATTGAACTCTAAAATAAAAATTTCACCTGTAGAATTATCACACACATCTTGAAAAATAATATGCAAATTACAGGAAACAACCAGATGGTGCGAATAGTACGCCACAATGACGAGAGTGTAAGAGAGGGGTATATAAGGAATGGTGGCAAAGAAGTAAAATTGTTCACAAGCGCTTTAAAAAGCCTTTCAGTGCAATAACCGCACAGTTATGGCACAAAGGAAGCATTTGGAGGATTTTTTTACGTGGTAGAATTATCGGACGACCGGAATGTGGATGTACCCAGCTGGAAAGTATCCGAGGAACTTGGAATGGCCCAGAGTGTCATCTCCAGGGTTTGGCAACGATTCCAAGATGATGGTAATGTGAGTAGATGTTACAGCACAGGTCGCCGCCGAGTTACAACGCCGAATGAGGACCGGTATTTAGCAGTTACTGCCAAAAGAAACAGACGGAACACAGCATCAGACCTGTCTCGTCAGCTCTCTTCAGTTACCGGTACGACAGTTCCAAGGCAGACCGCGTACAGATGGTTAGGGCACATTGGTCTATATGCTCGTAGGCCTGTCAGATGTGTTCCATTTACCGCAACTCATTGTCGCCTGCAATTAACCTGGAGTAGAGAGCATGCATTGTGGACACCGCAACAGTGGTCTTGTGTGATATTTTCCGACGAGTCCAGGTTTATTTTGCAGTCTGATTCTCGCCGGACTTTCATATGGATAGCGCCAGGTACCCGTTACCACCAAGAGAACACCATTGAACGACACCGTTACGGTGGTGCTGGATGGCTCGTTTGGGCAGGAATTATTCTTGGTTCCAGAACTGACTTGCATGTTCAGAGTGTAACGATGACAGGCCACATCTATCGGGATGTCATTCTGGAACAACATGTATGTTTGTTTCGGGGCGCCATGGGTGCTGAATTTCTGTTTATGGATGACAGCGCCCGTCCTCACCGTGCAAACATTGTAGACGAATGCCTTCAATTGGAGGATATCACCCGTATGGATTGGCCAGCATACTCACCGGACTTGAATCCAATAGAGCATGTGTGGGATATGCTTGGCCGACGAATTGCAGCCCGTCAACCCCCTCCCACCTGTCAACCGGAACTTTGGAGGGCATTGCTTGATGAGTGGTGTAATATTCCCCAAGATCAGATTGATAATTTGATACTCAGCATGCCTAGGCGTTGTAAGGCCTATATTGCATCGTCCGGGAGACATACTCCATATTAACCATCATACTAACCATGTTATACTGTTTTTTGTAAATAGGTCCTTTTTTGAAATTTGCTCCAGGGAGTAAAAATCGCAATTTTTATTAATTATGTCAAACATATAGCATCTTTTTTTGCTCTTTACCTTTTGTTTAATAAATAGATTTTACAAATAAGTCAAATTTGTTTTGCTTCTGTCTCTTTTTTTTTTTGCCTGAACTTCATTATCCTTAATTTATGGACATGAGTGTGTTTACTACTATGATCTAGTACAGAGGTGGCCAACCCAAACGATCATGAGGGTCATTTTGGAAATGCATCCTAACTCCGCGGCAACACATATAAAATACTATATCTCCGCAAAAGATTTAGACGCACTGCAAACATTTTTTGGAGTGAAAATTGAAGCATAATGAGTTATTATTTTTATGTTTAGTATTATTATTACAAGTAAACATAGATAATATAACAATAATGATACTAAACGCACAACTACGCGTATCTAGGGATAGTCACTACGTCACTGAGGTCAATTAAAGTGAAACATAGAACCTGTTATATTATATGTTCCAAGATGCGTGCACATCATGAGTTCGCAGAATATAATTTAATTATTCTGCGAACTCATAACTGTAAACTCATAAATAAAACAGGCAATATCTGTCATATTATTTAGAAATCTAAATTAATTTTTCATCATAATTTCGACAGTTATTATTTTGAATATAAGGATGCACACATAATGCATTTTTTAATACATTGGGTTTCACTACTTTGGCCATTATAAAATAAATATATTTTGTAACAGTGTGATAAATCTCACGGGTCAGAAAAATGTTCAAGGTGGGCCGCGGGTTGACCACCCCTGACCTAGTATATTACCTCACAATTTTTTTCCTCTATTGAAATAATTTTAATTAAAAAAAAAGACAAATGTGTACACAATGTCCCTGCAGCTGTTAATTCAAACGGAATGTTTCTTTTTTTCAATTTCTTTTAGTATTAGCTCACACTCTCCCTATATATATATATATCTTGTCCAAATTTTCAATCGTTAATAAAATACTTTTTATTCATCCACTCGAGTTCAAATACATTTTTTTTTAACTTGCAGGGGTGACACTTGATGTTACTACAATTTTTTTTCAAATATTAATTCAGTAATTAAATTTAATGAATTACTATGCATTTATTGGCATGTATCTACCAATAGATGGCGCCAGATAAATTTAAAAAATGAATGAAAATTTTCTATAAAGGACTTTCTGCAATATAGTGAAAAAAATAGTAGGAATTGACTTAAAATTTTTTTTTTTTTATATTACTTGTTTTAAAATCAAAGTTAATTTTTCATCATAATTTCGACAGTTATTTTTTTGAATATATGGATGCACACATAATGCATTTTTTAATATATTGGTTTTTACTATGGTGATCATTATAAAATAAACTACTACAATTACTATGGTCATTATAAAAAAAAATATATTTTGTAAAAGTGTGATGAATCTTACGGGACGGAAAAATGTTCAAGAAGGGCCGCGGGTTGACCACCCCCTGACCTAGTATATTACCTCACAATTTTTTTTTTTCCTGTCGAAATAATTTTAATTAAAAAAAAATGCCAAATGTGTACACAATCCCTGCAGCTGTTAATTCAAACGGAATGTTTCATTTTTTACCAAGCCAGATTCCAACGGATCGGAAGACAAAATAGGTGATTCGCGTCGTCTCCGATAAGTTTTCAGCACGCGTGGAGAGGAGGTTTTAGATGGCATCAGGTTCTTGATCCCAAAGGCTTGGGAACACCAATTTCCCGAGACCGTTCTCACACTAGTCAAAGGGAACCCAAAAAGCAAAACCGGATGCAAAGTGTGTCAGAAGTCTTGAACTGTTCCAGTGTCCTTCCCGAAGAAGGGATCGGACGAATGAGGGAGAGAATGAAGAACGATTTTTATTTGGGGTCGTTAATTGCTTCGGCATGGGAATTAAAATAAAATAGAAAAAAGGGGGTTAAGTCTAGGTATGGGAGTGGGAATTCTGGTACCAATTAACGTTCGGTTCTTAAGTCGCAGTTCAGATAAGAAATAATTAATTTCTTGGTTCTTTTGTATTCGTTCGAGGATGTAATTGCTTTTTTTTTTTTTTACCTGTACAATTGATTATAATTATTTTAAATCGTAAGTAAAAATAATCTAAAACAATAATTATTTTTTTTCTATTTATGTATGTATTTATAATGCTTTCAATAATAGGGATACATAGGTGATTACATTTATGGTGATCCCATTTTCAAATGAATGCTTTACGACATTTTAATGAATGTCGGACCCTTTTTTTTGGAAGAACTCTGATCTGATATTTTAGAAATATAGCTAAATGTACATACCGATTTGACTTTTGGACCTGGCAGTATCTCCCCCTGCTCTGTAGCATAAACCAATCAACCTTTCAACGTGCGATGAAGTTTATTTTTGAAGTGACAATACAGCTGTAGATACATTCTGGAAAGAAATTGACTAACGTTATGCGTCTACATTTTTATAGAGATGCGATGAAACTGAATCAAATATTATATACTGTTTGAATATAAATCTTTCTTTGTGAAAGAATGGCATGATTCTCTGATAAAGATCGAATAAATGTATGCCACAAGCATGGTTATGTTGTTTACAAGTTTGGTTATTACATCAAAAAAGAATAAAGTTTATATATATTTAAATATGTATATTATTGTTAAAATATATATTAATATATTTATATTATATATTATTTTATATATTAAAGAACACAACATATATGTTTCTTTTATATTTGAAATAAATAGATAAGCTCCAGTTTAAAAGTTCCAGTTTAAAAAACATTGAAACATTACTCGGAGCCTGATGACTCTGAGCCACAGGTTTAGCGTTCGAGTGACATCAATGTTTGTAAGGTTTGAAATCCACTTTAAGCCGTAGGTCCAGGTCTAATATGGCTGTAGAGCGTTGTGCGTAAGGCTGACTACACTACCCTAAAAAGAAAATCATCTCCGTCTCGAAATCTGCCAATAGGCTATTGGGCTATTAGAGGCTATTGGGACAATGATGATGATGAAACCTTTCTCACGGTGGATGTATTTACTTTTAAAACTCTTCGTACTATGATGTAGAATTTATTTTTTAGGTTATTAAAATCACATTTACACACTTATATTTTCATTAAGAGTACGAATTTCGTACATGATGAAAGAAAGTATTTATGGAGTAAAGAATGATGTACAAATGATGTAGTGATGTATGCACAGTAAAGAATGGGACAATAAATTATCACAATTTGCAAGAATTAGTTAGCTAATTTTTTTGAATAGTGTTACTAGAAATAAAGCAGAAAGGATTTCACAATTCTTAACTGTGCAACGAATTTCAAAATAATAAAGAAATAACTTAGTCAGTTTCCTCATCAGCAACTTTCTTTAATTAAGAATGATTCATGGAAGGCAGCATTCACAGATTTGATCAATATTTAATTAAATGTTATACAGAGAATGAAAATCTCATAATAAAAATAATAATAATAGTTTTAATAAATATAGTTTTATTAAAATTATCTGTTTTTGTTCCCCCACAATCTACTATTTTATAAAAGAATTTTAGGAATAAATTGGCAATGAATTCCAAGAAATAAACTGATTACTAATTAGTGATTAAAATAAACATTTCTACCCGTAAAATTGAATGAAAGCGTTAATTTTAGTTTCCTAATGATTCTACTAAGTTGATTGCGAAAATGCAGTGTTGCCAAATAATTAAATTTGAAAAAAATTTATGAGCTGATTTCGTAAACGTTTTTTTTAAAGTTAATTTTACATCTTGCGAGAGCAATTTATTTGAAATTATTTTTAAATAATTTAAAAGAATTATTCATCAAAAATAAAAACGAAGCCTTTATAGTGTAGTTCATAGAATAAACTAAAAAAATTTGCATATTTCTAAATTCTGATCCTTTTCATTTTGTTATTACTCTTTTTATATATATAAAAATAATTACAAAATATCGAAATATATTATTAATATTATTTTTTAATTAAAAAATAATTTAATAATTGCGCAATATAATTTTTTTTAAATAGAGGGCTCCATTTTTATCTACGTATAAATGTATTGAAAAAATACAAAATAAACTTATACATCAAATAAGCACATATTTCATGCAAAGTTATTTTGCAGTATATATAATTGTGAGTCTGACTAAATAATTAATGTAATCTATATGCTTCACACGAAAATAATTTAGCATCGATTTTTCTTTTTGTGTGTGTGTGTGTGTAATGGGCATCATGAGATTTTTTTCATAAAATCGAAATTATTTCAAAATTAGCATTTTAAAAATTTTAACTCATCTATAGGCATTCAAGATAAATGTAACAACACAAAAATATGCTCATAAATTTTCATATATAAAGAGTGAAAAATTATGAAAAATTATAAATGAAATTATAATGAATAATAATTAAATGCTTATTGAAAAAAATTGCAAAAAGATGAAACAGTGAAAATGAAAAATAAACCAAGCATAATCTATGTAGTTCATCTGATACAAAAATAAAAAGGTGATTTATACTTTTTTTAGGAATTATTTTTAGGAACAAAGTTAAGTTTTGGTTTGATTAAGGTTTATTTCTTTTATACTGACATCAATTCAATAAGCTATAAGGAATAATAAAACAATAAATTTACAATAATAATAATCATAATAATAATATTAGTGTTCATATAAACAGCCATTCAGTGTTAAGGGTAAATTACAAATAAAATTCAGCAAGTTAAATGAAATTAATGAAGTAAAATGAAAAAAAGTTCATTTTTGGTTGGATTATGGTTTATTCCTTTTATACTGCCATCACTTCAATATACTACAAAGAATAAGAAAACAATAAATTAACAAAAAAAAATAGTGTTCATATAAACTGTCATTCAGTGTTAATGGTAAATTACGAATTAAATTCAGCAATTAAGAAAGGTAAAAAGCAAAAACTAAATAACACTAATTTCTAGAAATTAAGAGAAAAATCAGAAAAATTGCGATTGGGAGAATAAAAATAAGTAAATTTTCATAACAACTATGCATTTTTTTGTAAAATGTATCAGTTGCATCAAAATATGATAAGCAAATTAGTGGAGTTGTTGTCGTTTAACGTCATTAAAATGTGGCTGAAAATAAGCTTTAAATATGTCTTTGGCTTATGCAAGTAGAATGTGACTGTCATGTGAAGTAAAATGTGTCTGTGGCTTATGAAAGTAGAATGTGATTGTCATGTGAAGTAGAATCTGTCTGTGGCCATGCCATGTTTTAGACATAAATACTCGACATCATTTGTCTAAAGAATTACAATAGCAAGCCAAAGTCAATCTTATGTAGCAAGACAGTTGAATGTGAAACCTCCTGTACGTCATGAATTTATTAGAGCAGAATCAGCTTCTAACAGAAACAGTAGGAGGAATATTTGAAGCTGCAATTGCCGAAAATGAATCAAATTTTGCAGCTAACTGCACAGAAGCCCTACACCTATCCTATGGCCTTGAATTTTTAATCATTTCGTTACCCGTGTTTATGTCCCCCTATTTTTGCAAAAAAAAATGTATAATATTTTTTATATAAAATATTTTATCAATAGCGTTTTAAACTTTCAAATTAAAAAAAAAAAAAAAAAAGAATTTTTTTCCCAAAAATTAACTATCATCATTTTAAAACCTAAATCTGTAAAAGCCGCAGAAAAAAATTAAAACATGGAATGAATATCTTATAGCGCATTTATCTAAGTAATAACAAAAAAGTAGGGATAAAAAATATTAGTAAGAAAATTTATATATAAGATGAACAGTGAAATAGGGGAACTATCTTTTAAAAATAAAACGGAGTCTTGTGAACATATTCCACTTGAATAGAACCAGAAAATGTCATCCTTAATTCATTCCAAGTAATATTATTCGTCTAAAATCCCCATACTCTTCCAGCAACTTCTTCCTGCATTGCAAAACTCCCTTTTACGTCTTTCCCTCTTTCTTTTTTCTCTTCTTTTGGTATTTGCTAAGTAGGGAAATGATTCGAAGGAAAAAAAAAAAAGAAAGAAAGAAATAAGAAGGGGAAACAAAAACCCAAACTCCTCATGCATAATCGAGAAATTCCGAAACACGCTACAAGGGCAGAGGTGCACCTGTGAAGTTGTTACAGGTAAATACTCCGTGCCAGGCCGCGACAGGTACGCAAGGACTCGCCAACTTGGCTCTGAGGCTGCCATATTTGGCCAATATATCGCCCGAGACAGCATGCCAAGACAATTCTGAGAATTTATTTTGCTTTTCTGAGATGTATATTATTCTGTGCTCAAAAGGAATCCATACTATTTATCATAATTTTTTAAAATTCATATTGTTTTACTCGTAACATTTTTAATTTGAAAGTCTTAAACATAATTATGGCTGCATGTGTGTAATAAATCATATTATTTGTAAGACAGGCCCCTGATTTGTGGCAACTGTAATGTGTTAGAAAGAGTCGTGGCACTGTGGTAACGTGCACAGATACTGAAGGACTTAAGATTCAAATCCACTGCTGGCGTTCGCTACAGTTACGGCTTAAAAAAAAAAAAAAAAAAAAGGAAATTTTAAGATAAGAGAAGGAACGAAGAGAATTAATTTTCCTTTGTGTTCCATTGATATAAAACCTCCAACAACAGGTTGAGAATTAAGAAAAGGGAATGTCTTTGCCTCACATTGATAGGCAGGCTACCTTCAGGGCTGATTTTCCTATAGGCTAACTGGGCTTCAGCTTAGGGCCTCAAGATCAAAAGGGGTCTATATTCAAATTGTTAGCAAAATTAGAATTACACTATTCCAAAAACAGTAAACACTAAAACAAACACTAAATCGAAAATAAGGGGAAATTCTACACATGACTACTGGTAAACTAACATAAAAATGTATTGGTTAAGATCAACGAGTCCGGCTCATTGGGTCTGCTTGGGTCTATTTAATTTGATAGAAAATATAGGGGTGCTGAGAATAAATGTCCAAATAAGTATACAACTTTTTTTTATTTATTATCCGTGCCACATTTTTTATAAAGATTAGTACCCATCACAACATGTTTTTTATTTAAAATATTGATATATATATATATCACAGTAATGATGTATTTTATTATCTCTGATGTAATTTACAAACTTAAAAATGGGAGGTGAAAGGGCCTCATAAGTGGAATAGCCTAGGGCCTCTTTTCATGTAAATCCGGCCCTGACTACCTTTTGGAAATTTTCCGCGTTTTTCCCTAAATGCCACTCAAATACAGGGCATATTTTTTAAAAATACCTTTAAAAATCCTTCTGAAAGCAATGTCTTTTCCTTTTTTGCCATTGATAGGTTTTTTGTGTAATGCATCAGCGAAACATGATGTCTGCCAATATTTTTTTCATCTTCTGAAGTTGATATTTTCAGTTAATATGTAAAGGAGGACATAGGTTTGGATTCGCTAGAGGTGTGTGTTGCAGTCACAACTTTCAGAAATGAGGAGGCTGGACGGCGTTTATGACAATATACGCAAGTGTCTTGCAGGTGACATGATGCAAGTTTATCCGGCTTTTCACGGTCAATTACAATAGTCCTTTTTTTAATTCTCAATCTGCTGTTGGAGGTTTTATATTAATGGAACACAAGGGCCCTGATGCAACAATATATCACAAAATTCAGTTGGAATGGACCGTATATATATATATATATAGGTAGGAAAATCTTTCTTTTGCCTTTGAGAAGGAAGCTTGAAACCTTTTACTGCAGATGCCGCTTAGTCTCATGTTTATTCTAATTATGGTGAACCTAAAAAGTGGATGTAAAGTAACAGTTGTTCATTATGGGTACATGTGTGCTGCATCAGAAACAAACGATTTCGGATCAAGGTCCTAACATTCAATAACAACAAGGGCATTAGAGCATCTATAAGGGCATATAACTTTTGGGCATAAGGGCATATCTCAAGGGCATATAACTTTTGTTACCAAGTATGAAACGAAATTCTAGTTTAAAAACTTCAAAATTTATCCCAAAGCTGCAAAAGTTTTATATGCTACATCTTCAGTGCATATAACATTGGCATGTAATTCATAAAATTATGAATAGAATCAAAAAGCTCTAAAAAAACCTAATACTAAACAAAAAAAGGTGAAAAATTAAAAGGCATCATTACAAATTTACTACCTATATAGACTACCAGTTTTGGAATTTTTGAATCAGATTAAAGTGTTAGTTCACAGAGAAAAAAATTAGAAAGAATTTCAAATAAAAATTTTTGAAAAAAATAATTTCAGATGGGATTTAAATATGAAAAGAAAAAAAACCTCAAAAAAAAAAAAAAAAACCTCAAAAAAAAAAAAAAAAAAAAAAATGCAAACATTACAAAAAGACTTCCATGTCTGTCTCAGTCATTTGTGAAATTATTAATTGAATATTTTCAACTTTGTTCGAGAAATATAAATGTATATTGCAACTAACTACACTAACTAAATTTATAATCTAATTACCCCGCCCTGTAAGTTATTAATATCAAATTATATTTGCTTCTTAATCTACACTAATTAAAATATGAATTAAACAAATCTTCGAATATTATTCTCAAAATATTTTAATTAAAAATCTAATTTCCAAATATTTTTAATTATTATCCCTCTTTTCCATTTATTATACAGTTCATGTCGAATGCTAAAAATATAAATATTAATTATATAAAATAATTAGATATATTTATGTAATAATTTACATATATTAGATATACTATACAGATATAATATATCTAATTATTATTTATATTTTTAGCATTTTTCATATTTTGTAATATTTATATATAATAATTTTATATAATAATTGTATTAATATATACATATATATATAATTAAAATATTTTACTATTATAATGTTTCTAAATTCATCATCAACAAACACTTACAGTTTCAGTTGCAAAATGCACGTTTTACTTAATAATGCATTTACTAAAAAATCTATAAAAGACATTTGTAAAAAACATAAAACAAAAGTTTCAATTTCATTTTAAGCTATTCAAACAGTAGATGAAAAAAAAATATATTACAGCAACTCTCTTATTGAAAGATCATCATTTGAAGATTACAGCGATCAAAATCTACGAATGATTTATTTTATTTGAAAAAAAAAATATACTTTGATGTTAAAGTAGATCTTCGAGTCATTTGATTTAACCGATATATTAAAATATTGCATCCAGAGAAAAGAGTTTTCCACTCTATCACGATTAACCCTTTTTCTGGCTGAAGAGATGCATACCATGAAGCAATGTTTTGGGTCATAGCGTTGTTCCACAAAAAAAAAAAAAAAGAAAATAAAGAAAAGAATTGTAAAAGAAAACAAACGTAAAAAATAAAAAAAAGAAGAATGCTTCTTTTTTAAAAATGACTTCGTGCGGTCAGTCAAGGTCTTAATTTTTCAGGCGTTTCTTAGTCGTACAACTGAATATTTCCTACAATAAAGTTTGATTATTTTTAGTGGAAGATAGGGTACTGATAATTGGCAATTTCAAAGAATTCATTTTGTCTATTCGGATTTTTCATCGGTAGAGCACTATTTTTCTAGTTATTCCGATGTTATGTAATATCGGTATTGAAGCAGGCTAAATTCGTGATAGGATAATTTTGAAATGATTTGTAATGGATGTTTTTCTCGTAAAGAAATTTTGTTTTTACGATTTGAATAATATTTTATGTTTATTAGATGTAATTTTTGCATTATTATGAGAATTTCGTGATACTAGAAGCTAATTAAAAGCTGAAATATAAAACCATAAAAAGGTAAATAATGGTGAACAATACAGATATAAATTTGCAATAAGGTATAAAAATATAAAGATGTATTAATTCCTTTATAATTATTAACTGTTCTTTTTTATGAATGGAAGAATTTTTAGGTAATCTAAAATAAGCATTTCTGAGAAAATAGCTTCAAAGCTGAAAATAAAGGATTTTACATAAAAAATTTAATTTTCATTAATTATGGGATTAATTCATCAAAATGAAATGCTGGTAAAAGAGATTAATATAGAATAAAATATTTATGAATATTTATTCGCTGTATTTATGGGAACATGTAAAAGCTACATGCAAAGTTTTAAATTTTAATAAAATAAAAAGAAACTAATGTCACTAATGAAAAAAAAAAGGGGAGATGGTAGAATATGTTTATATAGAAATTAAAAAATGTGAAAATGAAAATGTTTAGATTATTATTATAAAATAATTACATATAAATAATGCAGTTTAACACCGTAATATTATTAATAGAATTTTATGGCGGTGAAAAGGCTTTAAAGTCTTTAACTAAAGGACAGTTATAATTATAAGGATTATTTTTTGAGGAATTTTCAAATATTCCTTATTATAATTCAATATTCAATTTCAATATTTTAATACCAAAAAATTTCTATTTTTAAAAATTCTTTGTTCAAATATTTTTTTTTTATATTATTAATTCAAATATATTATTTTTTTGGAATTCTTGATTCAAATATTTCCTTTTTTAATTATTCTAAATATCTATTTTTTTAAATTTTTATTTTAGATATTTCTATTGTTTCAATAAAATAAGTAGAATTTATTTTTGCATAGCAGATACCTACAATGCATATTATACGATGTTAGAATTTAAAAACATAATTTAATTAATAAAAAGAAATTTAATTTTGGTTCTATTCTTTCTAAATAAAAAAAAACAAAAACAGATATAATATGTAATGTTTCCCAAATTTTAACAGAATATTTAAAGCTTAAATGTAATTTGGTTGAATTTTTTTAACTTGCTGTAAGAGTAAATAACGGAACAGATTTAGATGGCTAATCTGCCTATAACGATCTATCGTTTAATCACAAATAAAACCATAGATCCTTATAGGCAGATTAGATTCTTCATCTTGAAGAATTCTTCATTCTTCATCTTCATTGAAGATTCTTCATCTTCATTGGCGCAACAGCCCCATGGTGGGTCAAGGCCGTCTGCCTGCTAGTAGATTTCGAGACAGGAGATGTTATCTTTTATAGGGTAGGATTATCAGCCCTACGCCCAATAGCCATATTGGACAAGGACCAACAGTTTAAAGTGGATTCCGAACCACTACAAACATCCATGGCATCGCCGGGATTCGAACCTTGTGGCACCGAGCGCCCCGATCGAAAGAAGAAGCGAAAGCATCGATTAGCAGAATTAAATATACTCTGAAATGAAGCAAAACGCATATCATTACTGAAATATTATAAAGATAAACGATGATAAAACTTTTATTTTTAGATGGAATTGGTAATTATTATTTGACGTTAATTTATTATTATTATCATAGAATTTATGTTAGAATTTTCGGAAATGTATTTGATAAAGTTTTTTAAAAGTGAAAAATTGATTTGTATTCTTAGGATCAGAATAACTTAAATACCAATTGGTTTGGTTTGTCGCTCGAAGGTCATTTTTTTGCACATTTCAGGCTAATTAGACCGAAAATACCAATTGGAACTTAACTTTATTTTGTGATATTTTGAAAAGTAGCTTTTAAATGGTGATTTAGCAGCATATTTCCTAACTGTTTAAGCATAATGCTAGCATGGAATCAACATCATGATACTAATAAGCTCTTTTATTTCATCATAACACAGACTTTTCTAAACTATTAAAGGATATATAATAATAATTGTTTTTAACTTTCAGATAGGTTGTTTTAGTTAGCACACATAATGATGAAATAAATGAGTCACGGTTAAAAGTTTCCAGAAAATTTAAAATAGATTTACACGGAGAGTTCTTGCATAAAGGAGAAAAAAAAATTTATGCACACACATAGTTTAGAAAAACACACTGTTTAGAAATCCCCTATAAAAAGACAGAAAAAATTAACAATGGATAAAAAAAAATAATAAAGTTTGAATAAAAAAGAACGGAACATTTTCTCCGTAACGCAGGAGGTTTTTCACTGCATAATTAGGTTAACAAGCTCCCCAGCTGTGCAAACAGAGTAACCCAGAACATGTCAACTGATTTCAAAAATGAATCATCTTTTACAACTACTGCAGTGTGCAGTCGAGTCTGATGTACGACATCTTCATTAGGAAGCTTTTAAAGAGTTTTCTGTTGATTCATATTTGAATAGAAGCTCTTGCATTATGAATGGCGATTGCATTATGTGAAGAATTTTGTTTGTTCAGAACTCATTCAATGGTTAAACAAGAAATACTTCTCTTTTTTTTTTGTTTAAATTGAAACACATAATTAAAAGTCATTTCAGAGTGTAAAATATTTTCTTGTAGTAGTAAACAGTTTTAAAAATGTTATTTAATATATATTTATGACTTTAATTAAAATGCGGATTTTTCATCTCTGATGGAACAAAAAAGCTAACAAAAAAGAATACTAACATTAAATAAAATAAAATTTAACATAAAATTTATTAAGATCTATAGATTAAACTGGAGCCTTTCATGTAGTTAGAATGAATAATTTAAACCCTGTAAAAAAGGCACGTTTTGACAAAGCCATAGGGACAAAGTGGAAAAGGACGACCCAAGTTGCGATGGATAGTCGCAGTTGAAAAATATTTTTGCTGTACTAAAGGTTAAAAATTGGAGGACCATTCTCACCCAGAGCATGGAAATCTCTTCAAAGGAAAGCCTTGGCCCACCCTGCGCTGCCGTGCTATTGATGATAATGATGGATTTAATTCACTAAAATACACATAAATGGTCGTCAGTTTCAATTGTAATTTTAAAAGGGCACTCAAAATTATAACAATAATTTAAAAGATACAAGTTTAAATTTCAGAGTTTTCTATTGATTCATATTTGAATAGGAACTCTTGCATTGTGAATGGTGATTGCATTATGTGAAGAGTTTTGTTCATTCATTGATTCATTCAATACTTTTTTGGTTTGTATTGAAACGTGTAATTAAAAGTCAAAGTGCATAATATTTTCTTGTAGTAATAAACAGTTTTAAAAATTTTATTTAATATCTATTTCTGACTTTAATTAAAATGCTGATTTTTCTTCTGATGGGACAAAGAAGCTAACAAAAAGAAAAAAAAAGCCGATGATAAACTTGAAGTTATACTAACATAAACATTCATAAAAGTATGAAAATGCATTAATGTTTGAAGTTTATTTTTTAAAGTTATCTAATCTCGGAAATATAGTTCATTACGATCTGTCATCAAAAATGTAAAATTTAAATACCACAAAGAAGTTCATTAAGAACAACTGATAATGGAAAGAAAGCGGCGTCTTTTATCGCAAATTTTGACGTTTAATTATAAAAGAAGAGTTAGAAATAATTCTTCTTCATTAACGTAACAGCCCCGTGGTGGGCCAAGGCCGTCTGCCTACTGGCAGATTTTGCTAGAAATTAGTTAATAAAAATAATAACATAATGCAATAAATGGTTTACATCATAAAAAATGATACCAGTAACAAAACTAGGTAAAAATTATTGAACGTTTGAAAAATTATTATTCGTTTTATTTAAAACAGAAAAGTTATTTTGTTATTATTTTTATTTTCTAAATGACATCATTTTTATTTGTTACTGTGAACCTTTACTTTATATATTTTACAATAAATAATTTGACATATCAGTTATTGCTTCTATTATGAGCACATCAGTATTATTTTTTCAAAATAAATAACCTTGTTCAAAATATTTAATTAGAAAAATAGTTTTTCTTGTTATATGAAACCCTTATTATACCTGTTTTGGTCTATAGCTCATAACCATGGACTTTGTCAAGATCTGACTAGGTCCATTTGGGTATATTTGAGCGGAAGATTTTAAAGGCTATTCTTGGAGGTGTTAGGGAAAATGATTGTTGGAGAAGACGGTGAGACGCATAAATTTATAAATGCTATAAGAAAAGACCCAGATATTATAAAATTTATTAAGATCAATAGATTAAAGTGGTCTGCTCATGTACTTAGAATGATTGACTAACTTAAATAATGATTGAATTGAATTAATAATTAATCCTGTAAAAGTCACGTTTCGGTAAAGCCACACGGACAAAGAGGAAGAGGACGACCCAAGTTGCGATGGATAGATGCAGTTGAAAAATTTTTTGATGTACTGAAGGTTAAGAATTGGAGGACCCTTGCCACCCAGAGGAATGCATGGGGATCTCTTCAAAGGAAAGCCTCGGCCTACCCTGGGCTGTCGTGTTATTGATGATGACGATGAAAGATTTAATTCTCTAAAATGCACATAAAAGGTCGTCAATTTTAATTGTAATTTTAATGGACACTGAAAGATATAACAATGATTAAAAAAATTCAAACAAAATTTTAAGAAACAGTTTTCTCTGTAAGGGCTAAAAGTGGTTTGATTTCGAATAAGGGAAAGTTAGCACGAAAACAAACAAGCAACCACCAGTGATTGGTAGCATTAAATCAGTAGGGTGGAAAGATCTTCCACTGGGGAAAAAATGGTGAATGGTGAGTTCCGGGAAAAAAATGGTGCAAGATATAAATTTCCCACATCTCTAACCACGGTAATATTAGTTCTAAACTGCAGTGGCACCAAAAGTAGGTGCTGTGTGTGTGATCATAGGCCCTCTGTTTCGTGGTGCACCCTTGGTATTGTTGAATCTGCTACATATTTTGCATTAGTGTCGGAGGACTTCAAGTCAACTGAGCAGCGTTATAAAAACTTTGGCATATCCTCTGAAATGTTATACGTTATAATTAATAAGGCAACTCATTAAGACAAATTGTTTTATTCAAGTTATCATGAATATTGTGTATAGTAATATACTTAATAAATAAATTATCCTTGATTACCAATTATGAAAAGGAAAATATTGATCTTAATTCTCCATCAATAAACATAGATGTGTACTTTAAGACGATAGGAAAGTGGAAACGACACTGAGAATAGCATTCTTTAATTCGAACAAAGAGCTTCTTTATTTGAATAGAAGGTTTTCGGTTTCTGTGCATAATTTATTTGCATAAACAATGACGTCACATCTTCAACGAAAGAAATGCGGGAAAGGGGATAATGGAATCTTTTCAAATTCGAATTCAATAGCCATGTAGAAATCATTCCAGTGGTATGTTCTTTTTTGTTCCTAAGTGGTCAAGAACAATGGAGATGATGAATGGTAAATAAGAGTAAAATGATCGGTTCGGAATCAAGAAAAAAAGAAACTGTACAGAAATGAAGGAGTCCAGAAAAATACCATTCAGGAAAATAATTTGAAAAAGGAAACAGTGTTTTTTTTTTTTTTTTAATGGCAGGAATTTTAACATGAGTCATTCATTACTTGAATGTAGATGTGCAGCATATTCAGCGTTATCTGGGATTAACCGCATGGAAGCTGCAATACTACACCTACATGAAGCTACCATTGTCTCCTCGAGAACAAATTTATCATACTGGAAAAACGCTGGAGAGATTTCATGCTCTCCGGGAAGTACATTTTGGCCTATAGATTTATCACGTCTATTGCCGAAGTTAAAGATTGTTCGTTTTTAAAATTAAAAGTAAGTTTAATAATTGTGTGGCTCAGTGGCTAGGTGCGCTGCTGGTGATTATTATGGCTGAGGTTCAATACATTGGCAGCTTTGTTAAAAACATTATTTCAATGCTGTTTTCAGTAAAACAATCTGCCTACTGGCAGATTTCGAGACAGGAGAGTTTTGTTTTTACGATTGCCATATCTCTACAACCAACAGTCATATTAGACCAGGACCTGTGGTTTAAAGTGGATTCCGAACCACAACAAACATCCATGGGACCGCCGGACTCGTATCCCAAAGCTGTGGCACCGAGCGGTTATCAGGTCCTATTAAAGTAATATTGATTGTGCAATCATAATTAACCTTTATTATATAAAAAATTGTTAAAAAGATGGAATTTATTCCATAAAGGAATTAAACCTCATCTCGAATCCTACAAAAGTTTATTGAACGTATCTTCAATCTTTATTTTTAAAAAAAAAAAAAAAGCTTAAATAAAAAACAGAATTTGTTCAATAATGAATCAAGCCTCATCATGAATCCTAATTAAAAAAAATAGAAAAAAAAAAAAAGAACTTGTTGCGCCGCCATCTCTAAGCTTCATCAATCCTATCTTTGTCCATGGATGTCAACAGACTTTTTTCCTCCTGGTGCATCTCGAACCGGGCCGAGGCCCATTCACAGTTTTTTGACTTCTCCAAGCAACTGCTCGCTCAATTTGTCGCGAAGAAAGACAAAAAGCAGAGAAAGACTTATTTAACAAACATTCTTATCGTGCGATTGTGCGACGGGCATTGTCTCGCTCGACAATCGCTGCATATTAAAACAACGGTCCCCTCCCCACCCCCTCCGTGTCCCATGTGGGTCAAGGCTCAAGACAACTGAAGCGGAGAGGCTGGTCAATTGCTTCCTCGGCTGCCCTCTTGTCCGTGGACATTTCGCGTGGGAGGGTTTTTCCAGAATTCATTTTGATTGGGACGGGTCACTGAGTGGACTGACGGGTTACGCTGTCAATATCGGAGCTTGTTGTTTTTCGCATGTTCTACTCGTTCCCACCAGTTTTGGTTATACTGCTGTTGCAATTGCAAAATTGAATTTTATTTTAAAAGTGGAATATAATTCTTGGAAAAACCTGCCCCCGTGATTCAGTCTTTCATTATTTTGTCTGTGTGAGCATGATTTCAATCTTTACTGAATGAATCATGCTTAAGTATAAACAACAAAGCCATTATAATAACTCACTGGTACTTGGGTTGTACAATGCGAAGGAATGCCTTTTTTAATTTTAAAGGGAAAATACACATACTTGTAAATGCAGTTCATTATAATCTTAAAATTCCTTTAAATACAAGTAATTAAAAATGACTTCTAAATTGAAGTAGTTAAAACCCCAAATGGTAAAGACAGCACTATAAAGCAGAACTTCATTGGCGTTTTATGACAGATATTTAAGCTGAGATCATTTGTCAGTGATATAGTAGGGGCTTGAATGGCCGAGTGTGCCACAGACTTCGAGTTTCGGCGGAGCCATGGATGTTTGTAGTGGTTCGAAATCCACTTTATTATTATTATTATCCACTTTATACTATATAAAAACAAAGCATCTCCTGTCCCGAAATCTGTCATTAGGCAGGCCCCGCGATGGGGCTTTACCCGCCATGGGGCTGTTGTGCCAACTAAGATACAATGGGCTGTAGAGATAAATTTGTCATGAATCCTTTAGATTAAAATGGCAAAATTTGGAAGATATTAGTAATTTGAACTAAAAATATTGTTTTTTGCAATCATTAAAAAAAGTTACTCAAAATTTTATAAAATTGCAGTCTAAGTAAATTTATTTACACTTTAGGAAAAAAATCCCATTAATTCAGGTTCTTTTAACTTTCAATATATAAAAACTGTACATGATAAATTAAAGAATAATACAGTCCAAAGCATTTAAATATTAAAATCTGTCATCAATTTCTTTTAAAAGATAGTTTTTCAAATTATGAACAAAACTTTTACTATGATATACGTAGCAATAGCTATACAGAACTGAATACCATCTGCATTTTTCAATTTCTTCAAATAGCTCACACTCTCCCTATATATATCTTGTTCAAATTTTCAATCGTTCATAAAATACTTTTTTTTATTCATCCACTGAAATTCAAATACATTATTTTTTAACTTGTGGTGAATGACACTTGATGTTAACACAGTTTTTTCAAATATTAATTCAGTAATTAAATTTAATTAATAAATTTTAGTTTTTTTAGATTTAAGTTTAATATATCTACCAACAGATGGCGCCAGATAAACTTAAAACAAGTAATATAAAAAAAAAAATTTTAAAGTCAATTCTAATTTTTTTTTTCGCTCTATTGTCCTTTTTAAATAATTTTCATTCATTTTTTAAGTTTATATGGCGCCATCTATTGGCAGATATATGCAACCTAAATCTAAAAAAAAAACTATAATTAATTAATTAAATTTAAATACAAGAATTAATATTTGAAAAACTGCATCAACATCAAGTGTCATCCACTACAAGTTCAATAAAAATGTATCTGAACTGGAGTGGATGAATAAAAAAGTATTTTATGAATGATTGAAAATTTTAACAAGATATATATATAGGAGAGTGTGAGCTAATAGAAGGAATTGAAAAAAATGAATGAAAATTATTTATAAAGGACTTTCTGCAATATAGTGAAAAAAAAAGTAGGAATTGACTTAAAATTTTTTTTATATTACTTGTTTTTCTGTTCGACAACTATTCAAACGATTTAAAATTTCGCTTTAAATATAGCTCGTTTCGGCAACACTCGTGATCGTGACCTAGCTTTTGACGCATGCGTTCACGCGCATCCAGCAGCGATTAACTTTATCAACCATGACCTAAAATGGCGAGAGAAGGGGGCGGAAGGAAAAAGACGGTGGATGTCAAAAGATGCCATCAACTTCTTCTCCATCATCGAAAACTCCCATGAAAAGGATCATAAAATTTCAACCGATAGCGCCGAATTATAATTATTCTTGCCTAAGTGATAAAAAAAAGAAATTACTGTCCCGAACACAAAAGGATAAAATAAAACTGGAACACGTCACGTAGGAAAAAAAAAATAATTACATTCACATGAATGAATCTATTTTTTGCTCTCTAAATGAGTATTTTAATATTTGTGTTCCTTTGCAACTTGCGAAGAACCTTAACCTTGATTCTGGACGACATGTAAACAAAACCTGCCCGCATTTTTCGATGATATTGCCGCAGGACATGCATTAGATATCTGCTATTAAGAAATTTGAGAATTTGACATTGCTTTTGATGTACGATGGGTCTTTAGCAATGAAAATAAATTATTCTGACATAAATTAAAGCAATTCTATTGTTTTAAAGAGGTTATTTTTAATTCATTGTGGATATTCATATATCATACAATGAAAAAAATCGAATAAATTTTTTCTTATACAAAGGCTTATAAATGTATTAATTATGCAAGAAAAATTTTTTTTAATTCATTAATTCATATAGGGTGAATAAAGGTGAGGCAGTGGCCCAATTTTTGCATTTTTTATTTTCTTTTTTGCTTAAATGAAAATACCAATATGACAGTTCTTTTAAATTATCTCACTCTCCTTTACTAAGAAAATAATTATATATGTATAAAATTCAACATTTTTAAATGCTTTAATAAAAATCACTAAGTAGACACGTGCCACTTGTCATATCTTAACAAATAGTTGGAATATAAGACAAATCGGTATTTTTTAAATCAATTTGATTTTGTTATAAAATCGGACATTATTATATCCCATTTCAATGCATTATATAACATTTCTTGCTAATTTAAAAAAGGACAGAGTTTTGATTTTTTTTGGAATGTTAACTCTTAAGTATAAACAATTATAATAATATAAACCAGTCAGTTATTTTTAAAAGTCTTCTGAAACTCTGACAAACAGTAGTGGCAATATTTTCTTTGTCAACAGACATAAATTGGTATAATGTAATTATGCCATTTATTTTCTGCCTGCTTTTGATTTGGTATGACGCTGTATGATAATTTTTGCACACTTCAGTGTAATTAGTGCGGAACCGTGGATTCCGTAGATTTAACCGCGATTCCGAACTATTAACAAACATATATGCCACCTCCAGAACTCGAACCAAAAGCCTGTGGTACCAATGGCCAGAGCGCTAGCCAAATGGTCGCAGGTCGCATTTTCTGCCTGCAGAAGGTAAAAAATATTCAGGAAAAACAGTTCCGTATAAAGGACTAATCAATAAGGTGTCTGCCCCCCCCCCCCTTCCCCTGATCCTTATGATAACTGGTACTAAATCGTAGACTTGGTAGACGTCTCACAGTGGGATTTTGTGAAACATTCTCGAAATGTCGAATTAGATTGGTATGTATTGGGATCGTCGGAGGCTCATATTTGTCAGATTTCATATGTTCTCAATTGGGGAGAATCTGGTGATCTTAATGATCAGAGAAATGTTTGAAAGGCCTAAGACAATCAGTAGAAATGCCTGACTTGCACGCCCCGAACATTAATCTTTTGAAATATGACGCTAGGTATTTATAAAAAAAAGATCAATACATTGAGGCATAGAATATCGTCCTCATACCGCCGTGCTGCAACACCAATGCGGTAATCAAACAAAATGGCATCCCCACCACAATTACTGATCATCGGACTGCATCGCCTCCGTTGGTTATAGGGGCACAATTCGAAAATGGACTTATCGCTGAAAACGATCTTAAGTCAGTTAAGTTCCAGGTCAAACGATTCCAGAAAACTATTCTAAATGCTATTGTTAGTGTGCACAGATCAGCGGTGGTCTGTAGATTTCGAATCTTTATTACGATAAATCAGTTGCTGATGATATATGTTCTCACGTTCTTTCGCCGCTCTATATCGACCACTATATGATGACGCTGTGTTCTGCCATGGTTCAACCATTCCTATCAACAGCGCCAGAGGGTGCCATCATTCCAATCTAAATGTCAAGTGATTCTTCAATTTTAGTACATTGCTTCCTATAGCCAAATTGCTCTTCTTAAATGGGGACGCATGTTCTTTTTCAATTTGCGAGGTATTGGCGAAATCTAAATGAATAAACAGAAAAATTCTAGTGAAAGCTATGCCCTAAAAGTCAAATTGTGTAGAAATTGTGAACAATTGTTCTTTCTATATATCATTCGTAAGTTTTATTGCGGGACTCTGGAACTCCAGCTATTCATTCACTGGCCAATGAAATTGTAATCATTTTTATTTTAAATTGAAAGGTATTTACTTTTACTATAAAGGTATTTTCGTTACGATAAAAAATTCCTCTTGATACATCACTTTTTTCATTCATTTTTGACAGATATTTTAGAGACACTTCTTCGAAGTAACAGGAATCGAACTCAGGTTGATTTTCCTATTAACTGGAACTCTATTCTAAACAGTGGATCAGGTATTTCGTAACAGAAATAGCGAAATAAATTTAAATTGTATTTATTATTTAAAGTACTTTAGTAAACAAATACAATTTCATTAGATATTTCCACTATGTGTTTCATTATAATACATTCTATATAAGATAATATATAATATATGCATAACCATAAAAGTCCAAACTACCTACAGGCGGGTCGAAATGAACAATGAACTGTCTTATCATCTACCTACATGGATTCTTAAAATTTCTTGGCTTGCAAGAATAACTGAAATTGAATTAACAAACATTGAAAATCTGAATTGACCAGTAGGCGTTTCATCCAATAGTAGAAGGTTTTTAAAAAACTTAACAGCTATAAAAATGGTTTTTGAATTCTTTAATGCGTCTAGACGCATTGACAGGTCTATCATTTATATCAATTGTAAAGTATATTTAAATCTTGACATTGAAAAGCATTAAAAAATTTCAAAGGAAAGAAAAATGTCCTTCAATGAATGTCAAAGAGTGTATGGCCAAAGTCAAATGTTATCTATGTGGTTGTGCGTAATTTTAACGTTATGGAGATAATTATTTCACATCCATTGAATTTTATTGTGATTCAAATTTTTAGAGCATCTTATTTATCATTATTTCTAGCAATTTTTAAAATGTCATTAAGCATAAGGTGATGTAGAGCAATTCTGGCAGGTAAATATTAACTATTTATTGTCCTAAAATAATCTATACATTTTTATTTTTGACAAATGCAATAGCATTTTTATGTTATTTACATTAATTAAAAATATCTCAAACTCTTGTAAGATGAATTGGAGATTCTGTTTTCGAAATTCCACCTGTCAGAATTGTTCAAATCCTGGGACAACTATTGCAAAGCTTTGTAGCTTTTATGTGCGTTTACATTATTCATTGCAACGTAGACCTGTTTTACGCATTGGAAATGCCTCTTTTTCGCCATTTATAAGGAAGTTATTAATAACAACGCCAGGCAGTATGAGCGATTGTTAATATTTTTTATTCAACGTAAACAAATAAGATAAACGATGATAATAAATGTACGATTCATACAAGAATAATTGATTCGCATCAATCTTCTTCAATTTTTACATTCTTGTTTTTTAAAAACTCTGTTATAATTGTCCCATAGCATAATAGCATAATGAAAAGGGGCAATTACAACAGCCCTTATAAATCATATCATTTATTGCAATAACTAATGCTAGTATTTTTATACAACTGATAGTAACACGAGATTTTAAGGGCTATTCTTGGAGGTGTTAGGGAAAGGGATTGTTGTAGAAGACGGAAATTTATAAATGCTATAAAGACTCAGATAATATAAAAGTTATTAAGATCAATAGATTGAACTGGGCTGCTCATGTAGTTAGATTGAATGACTTAAACCCTGCAAAAAGGCTCGTTTTTGAAAGCCATAAGGATAAAGTGGAAGACCCAAGTTGCGATGGATAGACGCAGT
Organism: Caerostris extrusa; assembly: GCA_021605095.1. Lineage (NCBI taxonomy): Eukaryota > Metazoa > Arthropoda > Arachnida > Araneae > Araneidae > Caerostris > Caerostris extrusa. The sequence continues at coordinate 104,985 of BPLR01000214.1, forward strand.
TGGAAAAGATTTTGCAGTATTAAAGGTTAAGAATTGAGGACCATTGCCACTCAGAGCATGGAAATCTTTTCAAGGAAAAGTCTTGCCCATTCTGGGCTGTAGTGTTATTGGTGGTGATAATGATGATGTTAGTAACATTTTAAACTGCTTGAATTAATAAAAAAATTTTAAAAAACCTTCCAGTTTTAAAATTTGTCTTCAAACATAGTGCTATGAATTCCTTAGGTGGTAGAGGGAATAAATTATTTTTATTAGTTATTAAAACCACTTTTTTAAGCAATTATACTTGCATTGCTTAAGTACGATGCTAAAGTAACATGCCCTACGATATTGGTTTAATATTCTACGGTCATTTTTTTTTTTTTGCATACTTTAGGCTAATTAGACAGATACCTATAGTTCAACCTGGATTCCGAACCACTAACAAATATCCATGTCACTGCCAGGATTCGAACCGGAAACCTGTGGTACCAAAGGCCTGAGCGCTTGCCAATTGGCCATCAGGCCGCGGTACTGAGATACTGGGATATTATATAACCAAAATACATAAAAATTGCAGACAATTAGATTGGAAGAACAATCATTGCACATAGCTGATACGCAGCATACTATACGTTCAATTCCTGGAATATGTTGATGTATTTTTTGAATATGAGGGTACTTGTTTTTTAAGTACGCCTTTTTTATTTAACTGAGAGACTTTAATTTAACATTTGAAGGGTATTTATTGCCTGTGCTATGAATATAAGAAAAATATTGCTCCAAAACAAGTTTATAACCCTCTTTTGAACATTATATGAGATCAAATAAGTAAAACTTTTAACACGCTGGGATTAGTCAATGAGAGACACTTCGATACGATCTCCATTCAGTCCCGTTGTTTTTCAAAACCAATGCAATCTATCATTGAGAATCAGACTCGGTTCAATTCCCATGTTAGCTGTGGTTACCAGTAGGTTAAATGAGATTATTTTTAACTAATTGATTAATTAAATGACATAAATAATTACTGTTGCATTTTCTTCAAAATAAATAACAATCTGTACTTTATCCTTAGCATAATTTATTTCTACTCTAATACTTCTTTCTCATAACAAATGATTGTTTAGATTTGTAATTCTTTCCAACTTACGACCTATTTCTTTCTGAATAGTCTAATTAATTACCTTTGTGTCACTGTTATCCAAGAAATATGCAGATTGTCAAAACCAGAGGAAGAATATAAGATTGGTCCTTAAAAAAAAGAGATAAATAGCATGACGGCTCTATCTATTAACAAACTGTTAGAGGTTAAATCAAATTTTACCAATCATTCGTCTCTTATACGGCAGATACGCAATAGATTCAGCATTCAGGGTACGCTATGAGAGTACATGTTACACTACAACCATTCTTAGTAATTTGAAATAAACACCAGCACGATCGGTATCTAGAGGATTTGCAACACTCTACCACCTTGAACTAAGTGAAGGGATTTTCTGACCTACAAATTTATCATAAGCCTTTTATTATAACAAATCGTCCTTTTTTAAACATTTTTCTAATGTGAGGGTATTTATTCTTTTATCACATTGCTCCAGGAAATTAATTAACTTGTTTTACTATAGAAACTCCATTTTGGTACGTTAATGTTGGGCTCGACTCGTAGCTCAGTGGCAATGTGCGCTGCTGGTGAACAATCATCAAACTGGCGATTTACTGATTTTTTAAATTTTTTATTTGGTAAAAATCCTTTAATAATATCATTTTGTGTGATATCTGTTGTAAACTGAAATGAAATACTTATCAAGAAAACAGGCATATTCATATGTTAATGGATTAAAAAAAAGATTGTAGAATTCCATGATCGACTTATGATGTAAATGAGTTCAATACAAAACTAGGTAAGTGTAAAAGTTTCCGTTGAGGATAAGTCCGTCTATTGGATTCGAGAAGAGGGTATAGACTCCATAGATGCTGATACAGTTGCTTCACTTACCACTTTGTACTCATAAAATGATGTGTCCACATTAAGAGGTCCCCAAACAAACTTAAGTGGTATGGTCATTATTGTATTGAGATTCTTTTACAGAACTGCATAATCGGCGAGCTAGGTTTATGATATATACGAACTCTGTGCGAAATCAGATAAGTAAAAAGTTTCTATATTTATGTTAAAGAGAAAAATAATGAATTCATAAACTGGAAATCCCGACTCTTACACAGTTAGCGTGCAGGTGGGCAGAGATTCAAACCCGTTGGTGACATGGTTTGAACATAGCTTTCAGAAACGAGAAGACATGATGGAGATTGTGACAATTTGTGTAAAAGCATTTTACATTGTCATTTAGGCTGCCTGGTGGAAATTTTATAAGTTTTCTACAAATTCGAGGCAGTTTGTCCTAATAGTCCACCCGGAAAGCATTGTGATCCCCTCACTATACATCGATGGGTTGTTCGTGGAAAGCATAAATGGTACATGAGGCCACTGCTGTTCAATTGAGAATAAATAGGCCAGAAAGTCCCAGCTGTCGTGGTGGACAATGGAAATTCCACAGATGCCGATTGTAGTCATTTTAGTTACCAACTATGATGCATCAAAGTCATGTCCTCATAATAAGTGGTCAACAAACTTCGGTTGCTGATTCTAACAAACATTGTTACACTCTTTATGGACAAAACATGAATAAAATGATTTTATTACTAAATATGTAGAACTAGAAATTTAAAGTATCAATTTCAAGAACGATAAAATTGTATAATTTTAAAAATGCATTTTTGTAAAAAAAAATTAAAAAAAAAAAAATAGAATGAAGATTAATAACATAAAAATGGAAATCTGAAATTAATTTTTTATTATATAATTTTTTAAACGAAATCTGTTCTCGGTTCATTAATCAAGAAAGACAATGCCCTATATATTATAAAAAATTCTCAAACTATTTAAGGACGAAAAATTCAAGTTCTTTTCTGAATCTTCGCAGCCAAATAAAATCTATTATAAGGAAAATTTTAAATTGCATTCTTTTAAAACTGGTCATATTCAGGAAAATTATTTTTTTAATTTTAACTCTCTAACTATTTATTTGCAATAGTTCTATTTAGCTATTCATCCGTTCATTTAAAAATGAAATACTTTTTAAAATTTAAACTATTTCAAGGAAATTTCCTTTCAAGACTTTTCCTTATGTTCATGACTCCTTTTAAATTTTTTTTTTTTTTTTTTTGCTGGTAATTTTTTTAATAGTAAATTATAACAAAAATATAAAACTACTACAAAATTATTTTAAACAATATTATGCTTTATAGAGTAGAAATGAAATGACACTAGAATTAACTGCTTTTCTTTTTAGGTATGAATTTGTTCATTGACCGAAAATTTCCTTTCTAAAATTATCACTAGAATATTTTTTTTATTATTGGATAAGTTTAAACAAATATAATTTTTTTGATAAATAACTCTTGTTTCTTTTCAGGAAAAAGTTTCATGAATAATTAAGCCACATTTACATGGAAATTAAAAAAAAAAAACTCCAATGGCAATATGATTCGAATTAAGAGACATGCTACCATAATCACCCCCAAATGTACTTGCTTCTAAAAGTAGTAATTGTAACACTCAACGTAATAATAATAATAATAAAATAAATAAATAAAAATAATAATTAAAAAAACGTAACAAAAAGTAAAAAAAACATTACATTTTAATATAATCTATTACATTTTCAATTATAATATACTCGCAATATTGCTCGATATAAGAGACATGCTTTTATAATCATCACCAAATGTACTTGCCTCTAAAATTACTGACAGAAATGCACAAAGGAATAGAATATAATCTATTATATGTGATTATAGATTTTCAATTATAATAATTACTACATCAATTATAAAAATTAACTATAATAATTACATGAGTAGCTAGCTATTCACGTAATTGATTTCAAATGAAAGAATGCAAATAAAATTAATAAGGAAGTAGTTAATTAATGTATTAACTATTATTTAATGAAATCTAGGATGTTTCTATTTAAGAAAAACTCCAAGAAATAATAATTTATATATTAATACATAACAATGTTAGATTACTTTTTATTGTTACTAGAATTTCACATGTACTCCATCAAATTAAAAAAATTAAAATTATGAAATTCATTTAAAGGTACCTGTATAATAATTCTAAGCTTGAATAGAAACCTAATTTCATTAATTCAACTACACAAAAATAAATAAAGTCAATAGATTATTCTAAAACAGAAAATTAAAAAAGGGATTTTGATAATTTAAATAAAGATAATTTTATTTCAATATTCAGAATGCTAAATTAATAAGTCGTGCAAGTAAGAATATAAATAAATTCTTGAAATATACGTTTATAAATTGAACAGTTAAGCATAACTTTTTCAAAACATAATTAACTCTTTCAGAACAGAACGCATTAATATATCAGATGTTAAAACGACTTATTAGTTATCTAGTAAATAGAAATCTTCATTTGGAATGTGGAAATGTGGAATGTGGAAATGTGGAATGAAATGTGGTTTATTTTATAGAGTTATATCTTTACTCCTATATTTTTATTGGTTTTTAATAATTATTAAACTGTAATAATAACAAAAAAAAAAAAAAAAAAAAAAAAAACTGATGAATCATTAATCAATAGAAAGTTAATATTTTTGTTTTCAAATGAATATTTAAAAAATATAATATATTATAAAGTACTTACCATTAATATTTTACACCTTAAGCAAATAATATTTCAAACAACTTTTCATATTCTCTGGATTCTCGGAAAAAAAAATGAAAAATAATTTTACATGGCAGTCAAAGGATTGTAACATGAAAATAACTACAGTTTATTCAAATAATACAACATGGTGGTTTATTAAAGCTAAAATTTTCATTTAAAAAATTAAAAAAAGAATACTTTTAAACCAAAATAAATTCCACAAAAGTTCTAGCACGCGATTTAGTCATTCATAAAAATCGTCTGCTATTAATATCCCAAAATCCTTTAGAAATATTTGATCGAAATTTATATTTTTATTACAATCGTCTGCTTAGAATATTCTTTTGTTTTTATCTAGTATTTATTTATAAAATTACAATATCATAATGAATAATTTATTAATAATTAGACTAATTTATTAAAGATAAAATTTTTAATTTTTGAAAAAAAAAAATTAAAGAAAAGAATACTTTTAAACCAAAATAAATTCCACAATAAGTTCTAGCACATAATTTAGTAATTCATAAAAATCGTCTGCTATTAATATTATTGATTAATTAATTATAAAATTGACAAATTAATTAATAATTTTGTTAAAAAAACTGAGTCTTAAAAAAAAAACTTTTATAAAATGGTATAAAAAGTTTCATAGAATAAGCAGTAAATCTAGATCAGAAGGGATATGGAACAAAAATATATTGGATATTTATTTCAACCAATATATTAGAATATCAGCTTGTATTTTATAGTTTAATGCAGATTCATCCTTTTGTTTAAATTGATATATTTAGATTTCTGCAATTGTTAATTTAACACAACTGTTCTTGCCCCGTATTAATCTATTTCCTTTCTGAATTCGTTGCACGTGCTGTTACGTAATGTACTATTTATCGTATTCAAAACATCTGCCAGGCAAATTACTATGCTACGGTTTGATGGTTGCAAGAGTTTTAACTACATTTAATACTGCTGGAATCTTCTAGAATAGAAAATGCTTTTGGTGAAGGTAATAAAATATATCCTAAAGTGAAAAATGGATAATTTTTTATAGAAATCCCTAAAGAAAAATTCTTTAGTGAAATTTGTTTTACTGTCACATTTATATGCTATTTTAATTTCCACAAATATTAGCAAAATCTTTTATGTATTTCTGAAAAATACGTCAACAATAAAGCACGAATTTATGAAAATTTTCTGCCTTATCGAGATCAACTTATCTAATCCTTAAAATTCCATCCTAGTTCTGATTAATTTATGTTCATCTCTTAAACAGTTATGAATAAACTTAACTGTATCCGTAGAAATACCGTATTAAAATAGTTGTGCAGAAACGGGAGTTTAGAAGACAATACTTTTACGAAAATATTGCTCTTATAAATATTAATGGCTTCTTCAGATAAGTCTTCCGCATTCCATTATTTATAGAATGTAATATTTATACTGTTCTATTTATATGCAAATAAAGTTTGGAACAGAAAAGCTATTTCGCCATGAATATTTGCTTTTTCGTAATATATTATTCGAATCTTGAGCTTAATTTTCGTCTCAGTATACTTAATTTATATGTTTATTTAATTTTAGAGTGATGTAGGGATGCTATCAAAACTTTATTTTAATATACGTTCATTAAGAGTATCAAAATGAATATTAATGTATGCTAGTTGGTAGAAAGCTTATTTAAAAAAATGGATAATAGTTTTTGAAGTTTTAATATTACTGTTTGTTGTTTATTGATGTTGATTGTTTAGTTAATAAAAATATGTGTTGTTTTAATAAATTTTTATTCAGTTTTAGAATTTTTTTTTTTTTTTGGTTTTTATGTTCGATTGATGCTTTCGTTCTTTTGAGAAGTATATAAAATATTTCTTAATTAAAAAAACGTTGATGTAGGAAGGTAAAAAATATTTTAATTAATTTTATTCTCCAGAGTCTATAAACAGGAATATTTTTTAAAAAAACTTTGTAAAGGCAGCGATAATTTTAACAAATCATTGGTTTTAGAAACACATATTTCGTATAAATTTTAAAACACACACCACTGAAATAGTCACATTGCAAATGAGTAATTTATTTGAAATAAAAATTTTTAAAATGAAAGTTTCTTGTGGTGTAGGAAAAGATGAATCTATTCTAAATAAAAACTTCTACTCTTGCTTATTTTTTTTCCCAACCATTTTTTGTTAATGTGACAGAGTTGAATATGATGTTGAACACTACGTGAATGTCAAAGAGTTGAACATGATATGAATGGTGCAGAGTTGAACATGGTGTGAATGTTTACAGAGTTGAACATATTTTTATAGTGTGTTTTTATTGTGTTTTACATGATGTTGTCCCCCTAGGCCCACCATGGGGTTTTGCGTCAACGAAGAAGAATCTCTATAGGATGTTATTAAAATTATTGAGAGATCAAATCGATAAAAAAGCTTATTTTTTTACTTATGCCAGCATAGATAAAGAAATGGTTGCATAAAAGCATTTCCTTAAAGGTATAATTTCTAATGGGCTGCAATAAATTTAAGTAGTTTAATCTGGTGCTTATTTAACAAGTTGTAAAGATCCACACTAGTATGGTTGTCCAACAATGAAATATGACAAAATATCCTAAATCATAAATAATAATTTTATTATGTCTTTTATCACAATTGTAAGAATATTCATTCTTACGGTAAAACAGTTCCAAAATTATGTAAATTAAAAGGAAAATGTACAACAATAATAATAATAATATTTATATGATTCACCACTTTTTATCACCACCATTCTTTGATAAGAAAGCTTTAAAAAAAATAAGTTCTGTAATCCCATTAACTAGATTTTTTAATTAAGAAAAGTTTTCCTTCTACAAAAACTAAGCGAATACTTTCTAAGTTATTCATCCCTATAATTAGATTTTGCTGTGGTATTAAAGCAAAAATTTGCCTTTTTATTTTAACTGTCTAAAGGGAAAATTACGAAAACTGAATAAACTAACTAACGATGCGTTTATTACGACGAAAAAAAAAAAAAAAAAGTTCTGTGTCTAATCTTACACCTGAATGTCGTTGCCACTTGATCGAGTAATCTTTTACAAAAAAAAATATATATATATATTAAATTGCTTTGTCACAGGTGATTAATTTGTTCTAACTAGAACATAACTGTTCTAATTTAACTTTATCCTTCTCTAAGTTTGATGTATTTTTTATCAAGAAAAAAAAAAAAAAATGAAACGGCTTCTTTTTTTTTTTTTTTTTTGTGAGAAGACATCTTGTTTAGAATAGTTTTTTTTTTAATCCAAACGATATATTTTTTTTTTCGACATTATCGATAATATAGCCCCAAACAAACAATTTTCGTGAGTATATCACACTGTGATTCATTTTGTTGTTTTTATATTTCTTTTCGTTGTTTTTCTTTCGTTAAACAGTTTTCAAGAAAATATCATACAATGATGCTGTTCTTTATGTGACTTTCATCATCATCGTCCTTATCATTGGCACAACAGCGCTATGGTGGCCCAAGTCCGTCTGCCTACTGGCAGATTTCGAGGCAGGAAATGTTTTCTTTTTATAGGGTAGAGTTGTCAGCCGACGCTCTACATTTATATTAGACCAGGACCTACTGCTTAAAGTGGATTCTGAACCAATGTTACTTATCCCCTTGATAGCAACACCCAAACAACTCCCACTTGATAGCAACACCCAGACTAAGTCAAACAACCCATGTGACCACCATTGACTAACCAACTAACTCCCTGATACTGCAGCCCATGGTAGGCCAAGCCGTCTGCTTATTGGCAGATTTCCAGACAGGAGGTGGTTTCTTTTTATAGGGTAGTATTTGCAGTCCTACTCCCAACGTTCTATAGTAATATTAGACTCGGACCTACTATTTAAAATGGATTCTGAACCACTACAAACATCCATATGCAGCGTCGGAACTCGAACCCTGTGGCACCGAGCATCTGCCGATCAGGCCCCATGTATATTCTAATCAGTAAAAATATTAAAATTTCATCCGTCTAACGGTTGAAGGTCTTTTGTAGCATAAAAGGCACTTAAAAGGGTTTTTTGTTTTGAAATAATTATTTTTTAAGCTGAAGAAATTCAAATCTGAGGAAAGAATTATTTATGTTTGCAACCACTTTTGTCACTGAAGTGTTCAACTATTACAACATAAGTTAACCTTAACGTTGATCTGGTGTCTCAAAATGATCTAGAGGTTCAAGCGTTGTTCAAAATTTTTTCATAGGAAAATCATGCCCAGGAACTCATCCATCCATATGATGCATGGAAATAAGATTCGACAATACATGTGATCATTTTCTATTTCTCAGTTGTCAAATGGACATGACTATGTATCCATAGGCAGAGTTTATGTCGATGAATTGCAATTAGTATAGACACACAATAGATTGTCTCTGCAGTACTACAGACCAAATTGTATGAAGAAATGTATGTTTCAATACATTCATTACTAATTAATTCACTGGTAATGTACCTCTTTGTACAAGGACAGGGCAACAAAGTTTCCACTAACCTCTCCCATCATCAACCCTTGCTTGACCAATACCTTGTTTCCAGGTAGATATATATATCTACCTTGTTTCCAGGTAGATATGACTAGTTTCCAGGTAGATATAGATCCAGGTACTATTAGTAGCTTTTGATGCTATGAACATCTGGCAAGGTTTTTAGAAACACTGTTTTCTACTTATGTGTGAGTCATCGTCTGTTTCGAGTTCGATATGTCCTTATTTTTTTAATGTCACAGCGTCACGAACTATTGATTGTCAGGCATTTATCTTCTCCAGATCCAATTTTTCCAGTTAAATGGTCTTGCAGCGAATTCATCTGCATAATGTAGTGTGGGATCGGTGTGTATCTAAAACACCATTTTTTTCAGTAAAAGCTAGCAATGAACTCCTACTTTCACCAATATTATTAAATTTTTTTTTTTTTATTTATTTTAAAATGGTCTTGAATAAATGTTTGTTTTTCTTATTTTATTTAACTCCTTCAGGTGTTGCAGAAATATATATGTACTTGTTTAATTTGATTTTTTTAATTGAAACCAATTCAAGTCGATGGGAGAAAGAACTATTTGCAATGTGCCCGTCCGTTATTTTTATTTAATTCTTTCATGTGTTGCTGAAGCATATCTGTACTTTTAACTAGATTTTTTTTTAACTGAATCAAATTCAAATATGTGGGAGAACTATTTGCAACATTTCTGTCAAAACTGAAAGCAACATACGTGTCATATGTGAAAAGTGATATTATTTTTATTCTATTGATTAATATTAAAAAAGGTATAAAATTAAATTATATGTATCATCATTTTTAAAAATAAGATTAATATTTTCAAGATTTCACGCTAAGTATTTTTGTAAAACAAATCCAAAACATTTGTAAAAATGTAGAGAACCGGTATGTAATGTGCGGTGAAATCATAACGATATACGTTGAATGTATGAAATATTTTCATTATTTAACATTAAAGCCGTACAATCTCATACGTGTTTGTTTTTTTATATATTTATCGTGTTTTTTTATTTTTTATTTTTTATTTATTTATTTATTTTTTTCATTTTCTGGGGTGTCGATATTAAACAAATATAGACTCAAACTAAAACTAAACAAAATAAAAAACTAAAGATTTTGTTATGTTTGTCTATGAAAGACCTTTATGTATTACACTTGTGATAGAAAGAAGTAGAATTCTCAAGAAAAACAGTAAAAAAATAACAATTTTTCCCCAGTATTTGTAATAATATTAAAAAAAAAAATCTAACAGTTAATACCAAAATAAATGTTCTTTGTTTAAAAATGGCAAAAAGTTTTTTCCCCCATTCATTAAAAGATTAACAATTCATTGCATAATAAGGATGCAAGTAGAAACTCTACGAAGACAAAAGTTTCGACACTTTTGTTTTCTGAGTAGAACAAGTTGTGCCTGGCACCGAACGTTTCATGGCGACCTCTGTTTTATTACATAATACGCGTTGTAGATTGGCAAACTAAAATAAGTTCTAATAAATATATGAAACTATCATAATATGTGCTTTCAATGTTCTGAAATCCATTTAAATTTTAAAATAAGAAGAAGAAAAAAAACCGAAGTTGATTTTTAGAACAAAAAGTAGGACATAAGCATACAAATAAAGAAATGTATTATTAATAATCAAAGTTTTATCATTCCAAGCGAATGAATTGTACTCATATAATATATTTAAATATACATAATCTAAAAGTTATACTAGAAGACGATGATTTAAGATTGCTAAAATAATTACCGCTTTAAAAATTAAATTTTGCTCATAACATATTTACTTTCATTAATGCTAAAAACATTCTGATTTTTAATAACATTTGTTTTTTAAAATGAACCCCAAAAGGTATAATAATGCTTGATTTAGAAAACGTTTACTAATGTTTTTGCTTTTTCCCATGTCGGGAGGCCATGAGCTCTCTGTAGCCCAATGAAAACCAGCCTTGTTATAAGTTGTCTGGAGAACAGTTCATAAAAAGAGAGCGCAGGGCAGCTTGTCAAATGTGTAAAATCCATAAAGTGCCTGAAGAATGCAGGAATATTGATCAAACTAATATGGCAAAGGTGTCCCTGTAAAAAGTCATGCCCAGTCTAGAATTTGCAGTAAAACCGAACGCGGAAGATTCATGGGGATGGGGGGGGTAATAATGAACTCCAGACCTTACCCGTCTCAATTTCAACACGGTCATGTTGGAGGGAAATTGGCTATATATTTTTTATTACAATACAAATTTGTTGGTAGAACGGAGTAAAATGTGGCTGTAGCAATATGCATCCATTTTTTGCAAGGACATCAGCTTTTTCATTTCCTGGAATGTTGCAGTGGCTAGGAATCCACTGAAGAACAATTTTTCCAGCCGGTAGTAATTGTTTGATTAAAAGTATCTTAACCTCCTCCATTTGGTAGGAAGCACTTATTGTATGTGAAACAACAGTCAAAAAAGCAGACTGGGGATTTATAAAAAAAAAAAAAGGAACTTTCTTAAGTGGTATAGATAAATTTAAAAAAGATTTAGAATGACTCATTTTATGTCCTCGATTTCAGTATCGAAATGTGTGTCATTTAAGCCCACAGGATAAGATTCCTTGAAAAATCCCTCGCAGTAAATACGAGCGCCAGTTGTACTCCCTGTCACAGATGTTTTAAATGTATGATGAATCATTTTCGATTTCTAAACCTATAATTATATTTTCATTAAAATAAAGTATCTTATTCAAAAATAAAAATTTAATGTGCTCCAAATGAGGTTGAAGTTAGTTTTACAATATATATATATATATATATATATATACACACTCAAGAGCCAAAACATTATGACCACCCCTACATTTTGCAATGAACTCGCCTGGATGACGTGGAAGGCACGTGATCGGGTGGAAGTGGTATTTAACTGCTGCTGGAGAGTCTGAAGAATCATTCTTTCACTTACTTCTGTGTGTGATGGGAATGGCTGCGGATCTAAGCGACTTTGATAGAGGGGCAGATTGTAATGGCTCGAAGGCTCGGAACAAGTATTTCGAAACTGCACGGCTCGTGGGTTGACCGCTATCTACAGTTGTTAGTACTTATGCAAAGTGGATGACGGTGAAACCAGCAGTTGACGACATGGTGTTGGACGTCCACACGCTATCAAAGAAAAAGTCGTCGGAGACTGTCTGCATGGTGAAGCAAAACAGGAGCTAGACAGTGGCTCAGTTGACAGCCCAATACAATGCAGGGCCAAGTAGAATAGTATCGGAGCACACTGTTCAGCGGATATTGTTGGATATGGGGTTACGCAGCAAACGTCCCACTCGTGTGCCTTTGCTGACCAAGCGTCATCGCCAACTGCGCCTGCGCTGCGGTGCCGGGAACATCGTGACTGGTCCATGGATCAGTGGGAGAGTTGCCTGGTCAGATGAATCACGGTTAGTCATTCATCACGCCGATGGCCGTGTCAGAATACGCCGTCTTCCAGGCGAACAGTTGCTCCCTCAATGTACAGTAGGTCATACACAGGCCGGTGGTGGCGGTATTATGCTTTGGGAACGTTCTCTTTGGGCGTCTCTAGGGACCGTGGTTGTGATCTGAACATCAGAGCAGACCATGAATGCTGTCACAAGGGTGTCGGAGCGGTTCCAGGAACATGATGCTGAATTCCAGTTAATGTCCTGGCGCCTAACTCACCGGATCTCAATCCGATAGAACATATTTGGGATATCCTGACGGCAGCTCAAGAGTTCAAAGACCACCAATTCGCCAATATCTCGGATTTGCGTGACAGTTGCTTAAACATCTGTACATCTGTACATTCGGTACATCTACCAAGGACTTGTGGCGTCCATGCCAAGGCGGGTTGAAGCTGTGTTGCGCGCCAAAGGTGGGCCAACACGTTATTGACAGGTGGTCATAATGTTTTGGCTCTTGAGTATATATATATATATATATTGTAGTAGATGCGTCGCTTTGTTTGTTGGTGCAGCTGGATCTGGTGTGGTCAGGTCACAAGAACACTCATTTAAAAAAAACACTTTAATTACAAGCTCAAAACACGAACACAACACTCTACAAAGATTAATATACAACAGTGACACCTTTTAAAGACATATACTTATATATTTACGTGGAAGGATTCCACTTCTAGGTCTCGGGATTAGAGACTATCATTCAGTGCCAGTTGCATCGTGCGTCCTCTCGGGCAGGAGGTTCGATGCCAACTGAATTTTTCACCGATGTCTCAAGGGGGCGCTCTTGTAGTATGTAGGAGGAAACACGGTTACAATATATATATATATATATGTATGTGTGTATATAATGTAAAAGAAGGTAATCTATAGCTCGCCCATTTTATAATCTCACAGAAACTACATGTTTTCATGACATTTTATTTTTATTTCTTTTTAAACAATCCTGTTAGAAAGAACATTAAAAAAATATGAAATCATTAAAATTCCCCAAATTGAAAAAAATATATATATCTGTATGAAGGATGAGTACCTCTAACGATTAAAAATCAATTAATATTCGGCATGCATTGAAGCTTTTGGATGAAAATAGCTGCCAATGAACCATTAAAGAAGTTTTTAAATTTCGAACAAAAAGAAAATGCAGCTTTGAAGATTACATTCGAATGAAAATCGAAGGAACGATTCAAGCTCATTAGTTTTCACTTCCGCATTTTTTTTTTCAATATTCCACCCATGGACGAATTCGAAACAATCAAATTAAAAGATGTTTTCAAAAAGTATTCCAAATTCGAAAACAAACAATCATTCTTTTTTTTCTTTTTCTTTTTTCACTTTTTTTTTTTTTCGAAGGAATTTTTATTCTCTTTAAATGAGCTCGTAATGCTCCACTTAATTCAATAGGTCACTGGATAAATAGTTCTATTTCAAAATGATAAAAAAAAGTAGAAGAAGAAGACCATTTTGTTGTTGAGATTAAAGTTATCATTATCCTTAAGCTACATTACAACCTCAACCCATTATTTATATTTTCGTTAAGCCTCGTTTGTTTTCTTTTTGGCATGTGGGCTGAAAATTTCCAATCAATTTTTACCGCATTTGTTTCAGAACTGTCACACAAATAAGTAAATTAATTTATTTGTAACTTTTTTACTGCAGAAAAAGTATCATGAATCTTTTAATAACATTAAAATTAGTATTTAATCTTTGTTAATTAGAGCAAATTGAAGTATATAATAAATTTCTTTAGGAAAATAATATATACTATTGTGTCCAAAAGTAAAACCAGTTTTCATTTAAAATTCTCGGGCATAAGGAACTTCAATTCTTTTTTCTTTTTTTTTGGTTGCTGACACTGTTCTTGACATCTGTGTGAAATTTGACGTCAAAATATTCATTAGTATTTGAGTTACTCTTGGCTTTGTGAGACGCTAAAACTGATTCCGGCGATTTTGAAATGTCTGAAATAATTGAGCAAAGAACTTGTATTCAATTTTTGTTTGCGGAAACGTATAGAATGTTGCAGAAGGCATTCGGTGAGAATTCCTATATCGGAAAGAAATGTTTACAAGTGGTATAAACAGTTCACAGAAGACAGAGAACGAGTTGAAGTCGAAGAACCCTCTGGTCGACCAACCTCAAACCGACGAAGCTCACGTCCAAAAATTAAAGATTGGGTTCTTGCCAACCGTCGACTTACAATTGCAATCGAACCTTGCTGCTGATGTTGGAATTTCAAAGGATAGGTCAATTCCATTTTAGGCCTCAAACGCGTCAATCTCGATTGGTACCAAAAATACTGAATGCGCCAGCTCATACTGCATTGATTCTTCGTGAGTTTTTCACCAAAATGAAACCCATACCACCGTATTCCCCACCGTGCGACTTCGCTATTACAAACTCAAAAGATCACTCCTGGAACACCGTTTTGAGTAGATTGAAGAGATTCAATGTGAATCGCCGTGCGCTTTGAAGGCCATCCCTGCCGATGACTTTGTGGCATGCATTGAAGGTTGGAAAAAAAGTTGGCATAAGTGTATTGTGTCCGGAGGGGATTACTTTGAAGGCGATGAAATAAATTTGAAGAATAAATAAAGAGTTTTTAAAGAAAAAAATAATTGGTCTTACATTTTGGGCACAGTAGTATTTTTTGATTTTTTATTGTTTGCATTTCTTCGCAATGCGTAATCTGCTATTTTTAATGTCAAAGTTTTCTATTTTCCTTAAACCAGTGAAGTAAAACCTAATTTTTTAGAATATCTATAGCAAAAATCTGAAAAAAAAAACTAGGTAATACGCTCTAATACTTTTAAAAAATTATAATATTTTCTATTTCTTTTCCCTGGTGTGCTATATAGATTAGAAAACCTGTTTCTTTATGGTATTTCAACCTTAAATATTACCAAACTAGAGGTCAGAAATACAAATCAAACTGAATTTTTATTGTTTCGTTTTTAAGTATACCTAATTAAATAAAAAAAATTTTTACTCTAAAATAGTTACAGAATAGTTGAAATTTAGTTCTTATTTTTTTTAATAATTTGTGTGGTATGTAATTACATATAACATACATACTAAATTACGCTACATATTCGTTAGTAGAAAATTCATTAGGAGAAATTTTAAACATGTATTCTAATTTTAATATATATATATATGATATTTGAAAAAAATATGAAAATTTTCGTTTAACATAAAACTGTGCAAAGACAACAGACATGGGTTCATCAATAATTCATAAAAACGCAAAACATCCCCGTAAATGAATTTTCTTCACAAAAAGTCTTATTTTTATGTTTACTTAAGGGGAGCCTGAATGGCCGAGTGGCTAGCGCTCTGGCTCGATACCACAGGTTTCGGGTTCGAGTCCCGGAGGTGCCATGGTTGTTTGTAGGGTTTCGGAATCCACTTTAAAAGTAGGCTCCGGTCTAATAGGGATCGCAGAGCGTTGCGGGGCATTGAACATTCCGCGTCCGTGGCTTATCTTTCAAGTTACACGCGCCCCTGGGTAATGCAAAGTGAGTACGCCTGTGCAGCATTTGCCTTTAAGGCATCTAAGACAAAGCTATCTGTGTTTGCCAGCTACATTAGAAAGAAAAAAACTGTTTGCTTAAGGTGAAATTTGAAAAAATTAAATAATTTTCGTTAAGCAAAAAACTGCACAATGGTAACAGATATAAGTTCGTCAATAATTCACAAAAATCCCCATGTAAATGAATTTTTTTATGAATAGTTTTACTTTATGTTTGCTTAAGATAATATTTTACTGATATTTTTAAAAAATGAAACGATTTTCGTTTTACAAAAAACTGTAGAATGGCAATAGACATCGGGTTTTTCAGTGACTTCCCAGTAGTATTAATAATAAAATGAAATTGCTATTTGGGCTATTAAAAATACCAATGCGGGTACAAATGGCTCGCCAAAGTCATGGCCCACCACAAGTCTAAATTCTCCGACAGCATTTTTCACGAGGATTACCAGAAATACCCTGTTCTAAAAATTCCTCCAACCTCGAGGTTTGGTTTGCCGCTCTACGGTAATTTTGCACACTTTATGCTAATTAAACCAATACATACATTTTAACGTGGATTCCGAATCATTAACAAACATCCACGCCAATGCCAGGATTTGAACGTGAAGCCTATGGTACCAAAGGCAGCGCGCTAA
The DNA here is from genome assembly GCA_021605095.1 of Caerostris extrusa. Classification (NCBI taxonomy): domain Eukaryota; kingdom Metazoa; phylum Arthropoda; class Arachnida; order Araneae; family Araneidae; genus Caerostris; species Caerostris extrusa. The sequence goes on from BPLR01000214.1 coordinate 121,843, forward strand.
CCATTTGACCACCAGACCGCCCTAATTCCGCCAGCAGATACGTGTAGTGAGCAATGCTTTCCATCTAAATGTCATTTGGTTTTTGATATAAAATGAAATGGGGCTATCTTTTATGGAACTATCTATTTTTATGGGACTATCTATCTATGGAACTATATAAGGAATATTTTTAATAATATAACTGAAATCTGCATCATGTTTTTTTTTTTTAGTCTGAGAAAACATTTCCACTGATCCATATCCTAGTCCATCAGCTTTTCACGAGGATTCTCAGAAAACGTTCCAAAATGTTCTTGGAGGTTTGGTTTGTCGCTCTACGGTTATTTTTTGCACACTTTGTGTTAATTAAACCAGTACATAAAGTTTAGCGTGGATTCGAACCATTAACAAACATTCATGCCAGTGCCAGGATTCGAACCTGAGGTCTGTGTCACCAAAGGTCAGAGTGCCAGCCAACTGACCACCAGCCTCCCCAATTTTTCCTGAGATACGAGCAGTGAGCAATGCCTTCAATGTAAGTCTCATTTGATTTTTGATATTAAGTTTCATGGAATGAAATGGGACTATTTTCTTCGACTATCTATGGGACTATCTAGGGAATATTTTTAATAATATAACTGAAAACTGCAACATGTTTTTTTTTTAGTGTGAGAAAAACACTTCCACTGATCCATATCCCAGCCAGTCAGTTATACCGGAATTCCTCTTCAATTCTAAAAATAGCATTCTTTGCTAGAGAAGTTTTTCTCGTACACAAATGTTAAATTCAACATCCTTTTGTAAGAGGTTAGAGAAAATAATCGAAGAAGGTTTTAGAAGATACACTGAAAGCTCTTAGGAGGTTTTTTTTAACACTAAGCCTGTGGGATGAAATTTCATGTTTTGATTATTAAAAAAAGTATTTTCACTGTACTAAGTATTTTATTTTTATTAACGAAAAAATTATGAGCTATACCCTAAAATGTTTTCTTCTTAAAGTTTCAATGTTTTCTATTGAATTAGAAATTATAAAAATGTTTTTAAACTAGCAATGCTTAAAAAATTCACTAATTGCAAAATATTTTTTAAAAGCTGCTTTTGTTTTATCCGTATTATATTTCAGACAAAATAAAGTAATTAATTATGCTAACTAATAATAATAGAAAAACTGTGTATTACGAAAATTAAAAGAGAGTAAATTCTCCTCAAACTAGATGGCTGCTGGTACCACAGCCATTTAGTGGTACCAGCAATGGCGTGGATGATTGTTAGTGATTCAGGGATCCACGTTACATTGTAGGTCTAGTCTAAAGTGTGCAAAAATTACGTAGGGCGACAAACCAAATCAAACCTCAAACTAGAATAGAAAAAAAAAAAAAAAAGAAGAAGAAAAAAAAAAAAAACACTTGAAAAATTTGAAATGTTTTTTACAAAAAAATAAATAAATAAAATACATGTAATTGTTAAATAATCTTAAATATTTTTTTTTTTTTGGTTATAAAATAATGTTTAAACTAAATAATGTTTATAATGTGTAAATTAAATAATATTTTGTTAATAAACTAATGTTAAAAATTACCTATTAATCAAAATTTTACAATATCTGCAAGAACAAAGATGAATTCTTTTCTTATTGAAGTTTGTGAGCAGTTTTTACATGAAATAATAGTAACAACATAAGTAATACACCACCGAAAATTCTGAGACCTGAGAGTAATATTTTCCAAGCTAAGGCATGTTGCAATGAGAAAACCAGCAAAAAACGGTATTGACAACAATGTACTTCAAATTATTAAAAGAAAAAAAGAAATATTTTTCAGTACCAAAATGAATTAAAATAAACGTTTATTTAATGATAACTGAACTTAAATCGTAATTACATTAAATAATTATAATTCCAAAATAATATTCATATTACAATTTTACAATACATATTACAATATTATTTTTTAGTCTCGTTCACGTGCAAAACATCAACTAAAAATAAAATAAAACTAAAAGTAGAATGTTATTTCTCTAAAAGTTGTTATTATATTAATAATTCATAAGAAATACATTTTTAATATTTATTCAAAATGTAGTGCATCTATAAAATAACGTCTTTTACTATCAAATATATATTGTCTGGAAATATTGCTGATACTCAAAAGTTTTTCAAATCGATTTTCCATCAAAATCGAATCATATCGATTTTCCATTTTTCAATTGGTAGCTTTCAAGATACCAAACATGCTGTTTCTCCAGTGCTTAAACCTGAAGAGTAAAAAGAAATATTAAAAACTTGGTTATTCTAAAAGAAGTTAACTAACCAAGGGTTTTGTCAAATGTTAATTGCTTTTCCTTGTAATCCATCTGGGAGCCAGAATGGCCGAGTGGCTAGCGCTTGGTATCACAGGTTTAGGGATTCGAGCCCCGGCGGTGCCACAGATGTTTGTAGTGGTTAGAATCCACTTTAAACCGTAGGTCCCGGTATTTTTAGCTTAAAGTGTGCACAAGATGACCGTAGAGCGATAAATCAAACCAAACCTTGTAATTCATCGATTTCAAATATAATTGCAATTATTTCCAAGATATAAATTTATTGATTAATTTTATATATTATAAATCCTATTATTTATTAGTTTTGCTTTTAGGAGGATCCATTTAAAACATATCATCATCACTGGCGCAACAACACAATGGAGGTCAAGACCGTCTGCACAGACATTGTTTCGCAAGGCCGGTGTTGTAGACACTGTTTTAAAAAAAACGCGTTTCGATGGCGTTTGGGATGTTCACCATCTTGCCTCGTGAGTCGGACTACCCGGTGGGAATTTTCCTGATTTTCTCACATACGATAAGCAAATGCGTTGTAGTTGCCCCCTAAAAGTTCTTTCGGAAGTCACTGTCCTTCTTCTTCAACGTTACGGAACCACGTCAGACTTCTATCTACTGGTGCTCCATAACAACAGAAGCTGCCCTTCCCCTCCATCCATGAGACCACGGATTCATGGACTTGGACTATATATTGCTGTCTACCAAGTGGGATAAGAAAAAAAAAAACACCCATATTTTACAGGGCAATCACAAAAAAAAAAAAAATAGATGCAATGTTCTCAGTTGAGCTTATTGTAAAATAAAAGCCCTTTTTTTTTCTATGTGATTTAGTAAAATGCTGCTGCAAAACTCTATAATTCTAAATTTATTGAATATTTTACTGTGGTTTATTAAAAAGTTAAGAATTAATAACCCAGTAGGGGTTTAAAGTATTTTATATATTTATATTTGCAAACTACTCCCTCTGTAGTCCTTTTACTTTATTTTTTGGGATGTATTAGGAGATTTAGTCGTAAATTTTAAAGAAAACCTCTGAAAGTCTTTTTTTCTATGTGATTTAGTAAAATGAAGCTGCAAACTTATCTCTATAATTCTAAATTTACTGAATATTTTACCGTGGTTTATTAAAAAGTTAAGAATAAGCAACGCAACAATGGTTTAAAGTATTTTATTTATTTATATTTGCTAACCATTTCTATTGTAAACCTTGCACTATATTTTTTGTGATGCATTAGAAGATTTAGTCGTAATTTTTAAGAAAACCTCTGAAACAAAATGACAAATATATCCATATATTTCGTCATACCGAACGAGATTCATCCGAATTATGTTGGTTTAGTACGCTAACAAGGTCAAAGGACATCCTGAATTTCTCGAATCAACCCGAAAAAACAGTTTTGGAGAGGCTGAGACTGAATAAGCCATGAAGTGTAACACGCTGCTTTTTTCTTTCTTTCTTTCTTTGTCATTGGTCAAGGATGATGGAGTGCAGGGTTGTAGTCGACTTGTTCGATGAATTTCAATAAGTGAGAGCTTTCGTTCGGGCTTAAGAAAAACACCCACATAACCATTTTAAATCTAGTTGCTTGACCTCAGGAATCGTTTTGAGAAATTCGATGTTTTCTTTGAACATCCCCGCTGTCTGCCCAAACGAAGATAGGTCAAAAGAAAAGAAAGAGACAAAAAGACACACACACACACACACACATATATATATATATTTATATATGGTTTGTTTGTCAGACCCGTGACTCAGAGGCAATGTACGCCACTGGCGAGCGTTAGAGCTAAGGTTCAATCTTCTGGGGCATCTTTTTTGTAGACATTGTTTCAAAACGAAGTGGTTTCGATGATGTTTGGGATGTCGTGCCTCGTGAGTCAGACTACCTGGTGGGAGTTTTCCGGTTTTTCCTCCCATACGATACTTAAATGCGGGGTAGTTGATCTCTAAAAGTCTTCCCGGATAGCACTGCCCTTCTTCTCAGCCACACGGAGCCAAGTCAGACTTATACCTAAAGGGTGTTCCATCATAACAGAAGCTGCCTCCTTTACCTCTATCCATGAGTAGATAACTCATGGAATATCAGTCCCGTACTGCAGGACTTTGAGAATTAGACAGAACAACATTTTTAGGGCCTCTATGTTATTATGGTGTTCTATTGCAGCTGGCAATATAGAGACAGTTAATCACTACGCCAAAAATAAGGGCTGTACCGCTGTTACTCATTTAGCATTACCCAGAGGGCACCAGTAACTTGAAGATATGCTACGGACGCGAATAACACCACCCACACAGCGCTCTACGATACTATTAGACCGTCTACGGTTCGTAGTGGATTCCGAACCACTACAAACATCCATGACACCAAAGTACTCGAACCAGAACGCTGTGGTACCGAGCGCCAGAACTCTAGTCACTCGGCCATCATGTCCCTCTACTTTATTATATTCGTGTTATTTTTTATAGTCACTTTCCCTATGTATATATTATTTATTTTTAGTCAAGATATATTATTATATGTCAAGATGTATCAAGTATCTATTAGGTTCTCACGGAAGGCACTGTCCTCCTTCTTCAGCGACGCGGAGCCAAGTCAGACTTCTACCTACGGCTGCTCCATCAGAAGCTGCCTACCTTCTTTTCTACCCATCAGTAGATTATTACTCATGGGATATGCGTCCCGCACTGCAGGACACTGAAGATTAAACAGACAGACAGGCAGATTAAACTACTGTTGGTATAAAATGAATAAAAAGTAATAAAATAAAAAGAATTGAAACATTCTTGCTTCACTCTTAAAAGTTCGTACTTAAAGAAATTAAATTTTAAAACTGAAAATGCTTTTAGATTTCAATACAGAACAGATTTGTGAAGTCTATTCTTTTTTTTTGCTCTTTTTAGATAATTAATTATCATTAAAATTAAATTTTTACAAATCAGTTGTTCTGTCGATTCTTTGGCATGGTTTTAGAAACATAGAAAATTTACCAAAAAATTTTAGAAATAAATTTAATAAATATTCAAGTATTGAGTAGAAAAGTTCTGACATTTAAAAGAAAAGTTAAAAGAAAGAAAGAGAAACATTGCTAACCAAATAAATGAAATGATTCTCACAGAAAAAAATAAAGAGCTTGATTTGTATGAAATGAGATAGAAAAAGAGGCTGTAATGATCAGAAGGCTGAATTTATTGTTACCTGTTGAATAAAATAATATTTGAAGGCCTTATACACCTCTGTTCAGATTCGGTGATATGATAAGTTACTTAATCATAATGATTTTATTAAAAATAATTGCTTAAGAAACATTAGCTAACTTAGTATATCAAGTGTAGGTTGGTTACCTTAACAACATACTGAGCTGTGTAATACAAAGTTTGATTTGCCACTCTACGGCCATTTTCTGAACACTTTAGGGTAATTAGACCGGGTCCTACAATTTAACGTGACTTAAATCATTAGCAAACATCCGTGCTACAACTGGGATTCGAAACTTGATGCTCTTTGATAACAAACGCCAGAACACTAGCCAAGTGGTCATCAGGCAGCATGCAATACAAACAGATACTTATATATTTTTATATTTTAAAATTTAGGTTAATTATTTATTCCTATTGTTAATATGTATCATTATAACCAAAGTAATTTTTAGTCAGGTTACTAATAAATTACTGATACGGATAATGATTTAATATAAATACGGTTTTTAATGCTGTATTTTAATGAGGCCCTTTGATATGACCAATAGAATGACAGCACCACAGGGGACCTGCTACCCTGTAAATTAATTTTTGCTCCACAATTTTTAATGAACACCCCTAAGGATAGCCTTGGGAGGTTCACAACCAGCCTCTTCAAAGAGGACTGACAACTTGAAGAAAAGCCTTCCTCCTAAAACATCAAGAAAGATTTTCCAGTTTACCGTATCCATGGCCTGTATAGGCATAAACGTGGAAGCTTTCGATTTGGGCTTAGCAGGTTTTGAGCAGGACTCTCCTAGTTTCGAAACTCAAGTCTTTTGTGTACCAGATCATACCTGTCTTAAGTAAACTTAAGGTAGTGCAATGTAAATATCAGTAACAAAATGAATATGACTACTACTCGTCTCAGTAGTAGGGCGACATTAAAAGGTATATTTATAGATACATTTATATTACGTACATACATAACATTAACATATAGTTATATAGAGAGAGTCCCAGTTACATTAATGTGACCACCTGTCAAAAGCCAGAATATACACTCTTGTATATTCTGGCTTTTAAATGGAGTGTGGAATGTGGTATTAAGTGGAATTCTTTATATACACTCCACTGCAATGAGCTGCCACCTGTCTTTTGTGATTGGTTACTTCACGTTGACGTCGAAAGTAGGTGGTGGTCACATTATTGGGACTGGACTGTGTATATATAACTCCTGATTCTTCTTCTTCATTGATGCAACAGCCACATTGTGGGAAAAGGCTCAAAATCTCGATTTAAGTAAATTGTCTCTAAATAAGGGAACGAAATATAAATCTATACATAACTTATTAATGTTTATGGTAATTATAATCTTTATTATGTGTACGTCCAATGCTTTCATCAAAATGAGAAATAAAATTGATCATTTGAATATTCATCTGAATTTATTTGCTGACGAATGTTTTCCTGCTGCAATGTTGCACTATTGTATAAGTGTCATCAGAGTTGTCACCACTCTTCTTACTACTCAACGTTCTTTATCAGTTTTTCAATCGAATTTAAACCCTCAGAATTGTGTTATTTCCATCTGATAAACATCTTTATCATCATCACTGCTCTATTTGCTGTTTTCAACCATGGCATCTGTAAATAGCTGTTCATTTGTGTTCAAGCTCTCGCCAATATTTCACAAGAAATTTCATAAGCAGGAAGTCTTTGTGCTGAGGTCCACAAAGATTCGTCAACACAATCTTAATTTTTATCATTTAACTGTTATGGTGTCATAATCTTCCATCGGAATGCGGCCAGATGGCTAATTGGCCAGCTCTCTGACCGTTGGTACAACAGGTTTCAGGTACGAATCCTGGTGGTGGCATGGATGTTTGTTAGTGGTTCCGAATTCGCTTTAAACTGTGTGTCCCGGTCTAAATAGCCTAAAGTGTGCAAAAAAAAAAAAAAAAAAAAAAAAATGCCCGTAGAGTGACAAACGAAACCAATCCACCAGAATTTTTAGCTTAGTTTCTTTTTAATTTTAATTTAAATTAATTGAAAAATTAATCATTTTTCAACAAAAATTAATTAATTAAATTTAATTTAAAAGAGCCTTAAAAATTTTTTCGTTTAGTAACTCGGCAAAAGCAGAAATTCGTATAAGCGATTTTCTGTTAATAAAAATTCTATTGCATAATACATAATGATTGAGGGACGACCAGCAAATACAAATTTTGTCATAATGTCACTGCAGGAGGCCGTGTTTTATATATTAAACTTCGTAATTGGGATATCTTATTGGAAACATTATCAATGTTTTATTTAATAAAGCTTCTTCAGTCCTTACATAATACACCCTGGGCCTGAATGGTCGAGTGTCTAAGCGCTAAGCGCTCTAGCTTCGTGTCACAGGTTTCGTATTCGAGTCCCGGCGATGCCATGGATGTTTGCAGTGGTTCGGAATTCACTTTAAACCGTAGGTCCAGGTCTCATATGATTGTAAGAGCGTCACGGAGCTAAGTCAGGCTACTACCTACGGGTGCTCCATCACAACAGAAGCTGCCCACTTTTCCTTCATCCGTGAGTAGTTCATGGGATGTCATTCCCGCACTACAGGACTCTGAGGATTGGACACAACAACATTTTTAGGCGATCTATGTTATTATATTCATATTATTTATTTATAGCAACTTTTCCTCTGTATATATTATTTATTTTTAGCCAACATGTATTATTACATGTATTAGTTCCACCTTAAAAATCCATGAGTCTCCCCTCGATTCATGAGTAGATTACTCATGGGATGTCCGTCCCACATTGCAGGACACTGAGGATTAGTCACAACGCTCACATAATTCTCCCTACTGAAATGCGGCCAGACGGGCAATGGGCTAGCGCTCTGGCCTTTAGTAACATATCATAGGTTTCAGGTCAGAATCCTGGCCGTGGCATGGATATTTGTTATTTTTCGGAATCCACGTTAAACTATAATATAATTAGCACAAAATGACTGTAAAGCGACAATCCAAACCAACCCTACTAAAATTTTCTAACAAGCGAACCACAGAGTATTCAACTTCCAACGAAAAAGGATGTTTACTGTTGCCTTTAGTATCATAGCCTTCAGTTCGAATCTTGGCGGTGGCGTGGATGTTAGTGGTGTTGGTGGCGTTAGTGTTAGTGGTTCGGAGTCCATTTTAAATTGTGGGTCCCGGTCTAATCACCCAAAGTGTGCACAAAATGACCGTAGAGAGACAAACCTATCAAAACCCTATTAAAATTTCCTAACTTACTATCGACAGGACATTCAACTTCCAACGAAAATACTCTAAATAACATCTCCGTTATGTGTGTAAAAAATTATACCCAAAACATTTACTTAACAACATCTGAAAATACATTTTACAGTTAATATTATATTGAACTTTTTACTACTTAAGACGAATGCCCTCATAAATACGTTTACAGCCAAACCAACAGTATACCGCCACCTGATACACATTATATCCACCACATTTCTCCTTAGCGACACATTTTTTAACAGCCGTTCTTGGCAACCATTCTTCAAACAAACGAAAAAGGCAGCTGATGGCTGTAGAGAGCAGCCGTACCAGGGTGTTCCCTGTTCAAACACAGAATAATAAAAAAAAAAAAAAAGTCGTGTGCTTTTTTACTTGCGGTCTTTTGTTTTCCGCGTTCATTCCAATCAATGGAGTTGAAAGTTCGGGAAAAGTTGCTTTCAAGGTTGACGTAGCCAGTCTGGAATATGACGGATCAACTTTTTTTCGTGTGATTCTTTACTGGTTATACTGCTCGTAAAGAATGCTTTGTACAACTGTCGTTGTTATTATTACTTTGCTACTGTTTCAGAAGATTTATGTGATAAATGTAAGAGAGTTGTTATAAAATACATAGAGAAAACTCTTGTAAGAAACGTAATGTAAACTGACGATCATCTTCTTGCTACGATTAGCACTAACGGCTATTAACACATATTATGCTTTAAAAATATTATTAGCAGAAATTGTTCGTGAAATATCGTAATTTTGCTTTACAAATTTTATCTATATAGCAATGTAACTTATAAGCTGTTGTTCTAATGCAGCTAGCAATAAAGAGACAGTTGAACTTTATGCCATAAGCAAGGGCTGCACGGCTTCACGAACCCCCTGGGTAGTGCTAAATGAGTATTTAGCACTACCCAGGGGGTACGTGGAGCTTGAAGATATGCTACGGACGCGAGTAACACTACCTCCACAATGTTCTATGATCATGTTAAACCGTGACCTAAGGTTTAAAGTGGATTCCGAACCACTACGAATATCCACTTCACCGCCAGCACTCGAACCCTGTGGCAAAGAGCACCAGAGCTCTAGCCACTCGGCCGCCAGGCCCATATGTAACGTATATAAAAGATAACAAAAAAGTTAATTTATCTGATCATGCAATATCACAATATATAAGTTAATTCGTAAAATAATAATTCATAATAATACAACAATAATAATCCATATAATAATAATTCGTAGCAATATAATAATAATAATTCATAAAATATCGTATTATTGCTCTACAAATCTTATCTAGATAACAATATAACATATACAAAAGATAACAAAAAAATTAATTTATCTTATCACACAATATCACGATATATATGCTAATGTGATATAAGTTATAATAGAGAGTTTTTGCATACCGTATTATAAAAATACGGTATTTTTGTCCCTAGTGCGCATGCTCATAGGAAACATTATTACAGATACGTATGCGCAATTTACTATGAGCATGCGCGCTAGGGAGAAAAAAAAAATACCGTATTATAAAAATACGGTATGCAAAAACTCTCTAATGTTATACAAGTTACGCTAAGTTATCTGATCTGATCCCAAGCAAAAGAACTTTAGGAAGTAAATAATAAGAAAAAGAAAATATTGTTTCAATGATATATTTTACAGATATTATTAAAAGAAATTTAAATAAAAAACATAATGCAATAAACAGATGATCATCTTCCAACGATTCATTCAGAAACACAAATTATTTCCCCTTTGCATGAAACAAACTATCTTTTATCGATTCCCAACATTGATAAAGAATCGTTATCGAATGCACCACGAAGATTCCTACACATGTAGGCTACTATAAAGTGCTTTATTATTGGCATCCAATAGCTAACAGTATCGATTAGAGGCGGCTTAAATTCCTCGATAGGGAACTTAATGACTCAGAACTCCGCTGCACGGGTTCCAGTGTCTTCTTCCGCAACCATCCAAACAGATTTAAATCTCTTCTCTGCAAGAGAGGATTAGGTGTCCTAATGGAGCGTAGAATGGAAACAGGCGGGCGTTAAAAATACTACAGACAAAAGGACGGCACTTGTAATACAAAGCCGGCCTCGTTTCCTGGACTGCAGAGCTGTTTTCGGAAGATTGCCGATGGACACTGTGAAAATGGGTTGGAAGACATTAAAATGGATTGTTTCCTCTCTCTTCGTGAATTAACATTGGATATACTAGGTTTAAAAGAGCTCAGAACAGTATGCTATAATTCAATTATTTGGTGATACTTATAAATCATTGGGTTAATTTATTGATTACGTAATATATCAGAAATATAAAACACGTATCATTAATCTATGACATATATCAGAAATCTGATATATATATATATATCAGAGATAAAACAATCGTATTTAAATAATCCTGATTTCTATTCCAGTAGTAACTACCATGTAGGAGTAACTATCATAACTATCTTCCAGTAAAAACTACCATGTAAAGTAAAACACAAGGTAGTAATCCTATAGTAACTATCATGTGTTCCTCCTACCAAGTATTCAATTTCGATGCGAATTTCGAACCACTACAAACATCCAATACACTGCTGTGACCCGAACCCGATACCTGTGGCACCGACCGCTAGTCACTCGGCCATCAGGCCCCAGAGATATACAAATATTAAAGTACTTAATATATTTATATTAATTATTGTTGATAATATAAAATTTCTGCTCCATTTAAACTGATATATATATATATATATGTGTGTGTATTTTATTTGGAAGAAATCAAAATCGGTTTTGTATTTAAATGGAGCAGAAATTTTATATCATCAACAATATATATATTAGGTAATTTGATAATATTTCAAAGATGTTTTATTTTAAATGTAAAATATGTGAATAAAACAGATGGCATAGATTTAAGAACTTGCAAAAACTAAGGTACCACACAAAAACACTAACAAGGATTCAGATCTGGTTTGCATCTGGAATGTTGCCAAACTTCAAAGCATAAAAATTACGACGATTATAAAAAATAAAAAATGAATAAAAAAAAAACATTCTAACAATCACGATCCGATACTACCTTTCAAATCGGGAAAAAAAAAGTAAATAAAAATATGAAAAACAATCAGCAAAGGTATTTACTTTGCAAAAGCTGAAGCCTCAATTCGAACACACCTCGTCTTTCAAACAATAATCCACCAGCTATTGCATCCCAACTTTCCCCATTCTGCTTCTCTATTGTTAAAGGATTCTTTTTTTATTTTATTTATATATATTTATTTTGATTCGGCCAAACCAGGAAATCCATCCAGGCCTATTTATTTGAGTGTGATTCATTTATTTAAAATGGACCAGATGGGAAAGAATTGGCACGGTTTTTATTTTAGTGCGTCATCGGGCTTTAAAACACATTGGATGGAATGGAACAGACCGCAGATGGGTGTCCCATGCCATTGCTGGTTCTTCCTGTTTTGCAACTAGTTGAGTTTCCCCGTGCATTTTGCTGCATTAAGCATTGTATTCCAATGTCTGCAATTATATTTGTAGGAAGAATTGTTGAAAGGGTATCAAAAATAAATTTATTAGGATCAAATAAAGTTTTAAGAATTGTTTTTTTTTTTTTATGAAACATGTTTTTTGATGAGACCAAATACATAAAATTCATTACCAGATTTTGTAATACGGCCTTAACTAATGGCTGTTATTTATTTATTGTTGGTTTTGTTAATTTTTTAAATCAAATTAAGCGTTTGTTTAATAAAAATAATAATAATGAATGAAATAATAACAATAAGTTCCAATGGAGCTAGCAATACAGAGACAGTTAATCTTTAAGCTATAAACAGCACCTCTGTTACTCATTTAGCACTACCTAGGGGACACGTGTAGCTTGAAGATGAGTTACGGATGCGAGTAACACGACCCCCACGGTTTAAAGTGTATTCCGAACCACTACAAACATTCTTCGCCTCCGCCGGGACTCTAACCAGAAACCTGTGATACCGAGCGTCAAAGCGCTAGCCACTCGGCCATCAGGCCCCTTAATTACATATATATATATATATATATATATATATATATATATATATATATATATATATATATATATATATATATATATATATATATATATATATATATAAGATTAAATCTTTTCCCAAATTCCTTAAGTTTCTCAACTCAACTCATACACAGTTACAATCCAGTTGTCCAACCTGCACACTACATGTTTTCTTTGAAGCCTACAAAATTTTAAAAACATAGAACATGTGTTTCGGCAGGTTTTTTTTTTTTTGTTGTTGTTGTTGTAATGCAGCTGGTCTGTTTCGGCAGGATCTACAAGATAAAAAAATTTCCATTTTTGTTATCTTTTAATTGTTGCTCTTTTTTACTGCTATTAAATCGCCACCTTTTTTAGCCATAGCAACAGGAAACAATTTATCAATACATTAAAAAAAAACATTTCAAACATTATGATTTATTCACTGGTTTAATTTTAGAACATGATGCATTTGAAAACATTTTTTCATGACAGAGGTTTTTGCATTATGTATGCAATATACAGTACCGGCAAATAAAAGTGCATTACTCTAGATTTTAACCTAATTGTGGGCTTTTTTTTTTAAAACTCGTTTCAAATAATGACGATTTATTTTAAAAATGATTGCATTACAGTTTTTAAATGTAAATTTAGAAATGGATGAAATGTTAAATTACCAGTCACACCATTATAAAACCAGTTATTCTGAGAGTCATTTCATTCTATAGTGCTTGCCAATAGAGGCGTTTCAAAAGAATGATAGTGTTATACAATCATTTTTAGAATTTAGCAATACTACCTTTCACTGCAATTGCAGCTACGCATCTTTTTTACGTACAAGAAAAAGTGCTCGTGTACTTATTATAAATAATTTTTCAAATGTAATATTTTTTTTTTATTTTAATAAATAATTACAAATTATTATTGCATTTTTAAAATGAGGAACTAAAAGCATAATTGAAGTCATAGTTCAGTTTTCGAAGCGAACCTATCCTGCATAAACTCATGAAAAAACTATTTGTTTACAGTTTCTAAAGTTAATTAGCAGCCTGGTATCCAAGTGGCTAGCGCTCTGTCCTTTGGTATCACAGGCTTCAGCTTCGAATCCTCGAGGTGGCATGAATGTTTGTTAGTGGTTCGGAATTCACTTTGCACTATAGGTCCCGGTCTGTTTAGCCCTCGTGTGCACAAGATGACCGTACAGCGACAAACCAAAATCAATCTAAAGTTAACTATTTATTATCTAAATTTGATGTTCATGATTTCTTCACATAAATACTTTTCGCATTTAAGCAGCAAAATATATTCCTATCCCCTCCCTCTTCCTTCCTATTCCGCAACAGCCCTACGGCCGTCTGCCTACTGACATATTTCATGACAGGAGATGTTTACTTTTTACGAGGTAGGGTTGTCAGCCTTACACCCTACAGTCAAAATAGACAAGAACTACAGTTTAAAGTGGCTTTCGAACCGCTATAAACATCCATGACACCGCCGGGACTCGTACCCTAAACCTCTAGCATCAAGCGCGTCACTAGTCTATCAGACCCTGGTACTTTCTACTACCATTTTAAATTTATGAATCGAAGTTAAACTTCTTAATAGCATTATTGAATCCATTGTAGGATAATTGGTTTGCTTTTAATTTCAGAAAAGAAACGGGATAATTATTAGAATGCGTTTTACCAATTCTTTCAAATTAGTCCAATGAAAAATAGTATTGTCCAGTGCAGATGCCTATCCTGTACAAATAACTGTTATATATTAATATAACTACCCCTGATGATCTATTGACGGCACATTACCAACTTGTGTTCTAGTATACTACTACTACAACACCGCATCACTGTGCCTAGAACCTAATTGCCCCTTTACAGTTTGGGAATGATGTGGAGGAGAAGTCTGATTGAGGTCTACGATCATATGAGACGGGGACCACTACAAACACACATGACACCGCCGGGATTCGAACACGAAATCTGTGATACCGAGCGCCAGAGCACTAGCCACTCGGCCATTAGACATCTTGTGTTGCCGTATAGTGAAAACTTTGTTCTTGAGACTTATTTAGACTCATTCAGTTAATAGGAAACATTACACAAGTGTCTGAAGTAGAATATGACGTGGCCAACGAGCCTGGAAGAAGCATCCAAACTCAAGAAATATATATAAATGTTAATTATTTTTTCAGAGGATTAATTTATCACTAGATTAAGGAACAGTTGTGTTGTTTCTTATCCCGCTTGGTCGCCAGCAACAACTAGACCAAGTCCATAAACTCGTGTGTTCTCATGGAAGGGGAGGAGTAGCTTCTGTTGTGATGGAGCACCCGTAGGTAGAAGTATGGATTAGGCTGAAACCTCCCACCATGTAGTCTGAGTAACGAGGCAAAATGTTGAACATCACAAACGCAATTGAGAGTCCTTGTTTTTTTGAAACAGTGTCTGCAGCAAAGCCGCCAGCGGACCCTAATGCGGCGCACATTGCCACTTAGCCACGAAACGGGTGTGCAACAGTTGTTTTTCGACTTTATAAACCATTCTTGATACGAAGTAACAACATTTTGTTTTGTCATATTTTGACCGCGAAAATGGAAACTGTAATTTGAGATAAGAAAATTTATTTAAATCCAATTTTTTTTTATTTAACCGCAGTCAATCTCCTTGTGCAACTTATTAATACGACACGAGACTTACAAAAATAAGTTTATCACCACGAAAATATTACATACAAAGCAAAGTCTCATTTTGACCACAATCGGTTTCGAAATCCACGCATGCAGCAATTTATGTTGAGTTGTTACGCTTTTCTTTCCCCCTTTATATTTGATATAATGAAATAAAAGGCAGGATCCGTTTATATGTTCCAAAGTGGGTGATACTCAACTAATTTGTGGGATATTATATTCCTGTCGTGAATTATTACATACACTACTTTGGAAATGTATATTCTCATTAGAAATTTTGAAAAAATCCATTGCAACTCGAATTTTTACTGTGGAAGTTAGTATCTTCCAAGGCGGTAATGCAAGGCTGTTACATCTGAAAGTTCCGGAATACATATTTTCTCTTTCCCATGTAGAGAAAAAAAGTTGATATATACAAAAGATGTACTCATAATAATGTTATTAACATATTAGCAGTTTCTCCATCAAATGATTGGAAAAAAAATTATGCATTATGGCATTTAGTGAATAGCAGGAGGAAAAGCAACTACCATCTCAAGAGGAAGAAAACAGTAATAAGAAAGGAACTATTGCAAAGAAATTTTTTTTAACCGAGTTGTGAATTTGTGAACCCAGAGAAAATATAAGGATCATATAGCAGCCTAAGCAATCCATTATTTCTACGATCATAAATTCTACATATAATTTCGAGGATTAATCATTTCAGAAGATTCTTAAAATAATAGAGAATCTAATCAGGATTGAGAAGAATTTCCAGTCTCTTATACGAGAATAATAGTTAGTGAAATTAGATAAGTAATGTGAGTCATTTATTTAGCCTTGGTTTTTTAATTTTTATTTCAATAAGAAAAAAATACATTTAGAATGTAAAACATGTGCATAAAAAAGTTAGAACACCGTTCGTTTTTGCTGTTTCGTCCTTAATTGTATTAAATGTATTAGTAGAGTAATGTGAACTTAGAGAAAAAATAAGGATCATATAGCAGCCTAATAAAACCATTGTTTCTCAGATCCCAAATTCTATAATTGCAATGATTAATCTCTTCAGAGGATTCTTAAAAAGAACAGGACTGAGAAGAATTGTTAATCTCTTTTTACCATATTAATAGTTAAGAATTCAATTCAATCAGTTGATAAATTAGCGAAATTTAAAATTTTATATTTTAAAAAAATTACTTAAAAACCTGTAAATAAAGACATGCAAGCATAGTAGAGTAAGCTTGCGTTTTTAAAAATTGTGTTTCCTTATGATAATTCTATATGACATATTTATTAACATTCAAGTATAAGTCTCGAATCTAAAAAAAATAATAATAAATAAAAAAAAAAAAAAATAAATAAAAAAAAAACATTTTTTTAAATCATCAGCATTATCAACATAAAAAAGATTTCCGGTCATTACCAAACATATTTTATTTATGTATAATAGATTTAACGGGAAATGGCAAAAGGATTACTGCTATGTTGTACTCACCTAAGCTAAAATGGATCAGAATTTGATACTAAAGCCTTAAAAATCAGAAATGCTTCTGGACAATTAAGGACGAAACAGCAAAACGAACGGTGTTCTAGAATTGTTTTCTTTATGCACATGTTTTACATTCTAAATGTATTTTTTTTTTTTCTTATTGTTATAAAAATTAAAAAATCAAGGCTAAATAAATCACTTTGAAAAAACCCAGCTGTAATGAATCCATAACTTTTAAGCCGTAAAAAAATAAATAGTTTTTAATAACAAATAATGTTACTCCATTTGCATCGGCTTTAATTTGGCAAATTATGAAATAAAAGGAATAAATGGAAAGATAAAGAATAATATGACAGTTTTTTAAAAGCTACTACCGTCATCCTTTGCTAACAAAGCAATAAGGCGCAACTGCTCCTACATTAAAAAAAAATCCCTTTAAGCTTTTATCATACGAAACACAATTATCGTTTCTATTGTGCGACAATTTGATAAATCTTCAAGCTTTTCTACCACTTAATGACTGCTGTATTTGCGTCACGACCATTGAGACTCTTTTTTTTTTATACATTCATATCATTGCTCAAAATGGAAACATTCTTCCTTACATGTGAGGAACCAGTCCTTTTTCAAACGTCTCAATCGAAAGCTCACGATCACCCACATTTCCTGTAAAGTAAATTTATTGGTGTTGCTCCTTTTTACTTCTTCTTTTCTTTTTTTTTTTTTCTTTTCTCAGTTCCTGCTATAAGCTCACACTCTCCCTATATATATCTTGTTCAAATTTTCATTTCTTTTTATTCATGTCAAAGTTCAAATACATTTTTTTGAACTTTTATTGATGTTGCTTCAGTTTTTTTATTAATTCAGTAATTAAATTTAGTTAATTAGTTTTAGTTTTTTATATTTTTGCATGTTCTTTCAGATGTTTTCTTTATTTGTAAGACTTTTTGCAATATAGTGAAAAAAAATAGGAATTGACTTAAAAAATATTTTTTTATATTACTTGTTTATATATTCTTACTATTGCGCAAAATGAAAACATTCTTCCTAGAGACATGAGGAACCAGTCCCCTCTTTTCAAACATTTCAATCGAAAGCTCACTCCACCCACATTTCCTAAAAGTAAATTTTATTGATGTTGCCTCTTTTATTTTTAGTTCTTTTTCTTTCTTTTTTTCTTTTTTTTTCAATTCCTTCTATTAGTTCACACTCTCCCATATATAAGTCCCTTTTCAATCAAAAAAAAAAAAAAAATAATTCATGCAAAATATGGAATTTTTCACAAAATTTTTCAAATAACTTGTCTTTCGTTTATATGTCCAAAAAGAGAATATTGTTAAGATTCAGATCTAGCTGAAAGTATACAATACTTAGGAAATGTAAAAATTTAAAGCTCGTTGATAGTTTGTTTTTCTGCCTGTAACTCCTTTTAGAATATTGTTTAAGTCAGTTTTGTATATATTATATATATTACGTCTTTAACATTAATGATATTTGATCTGACTTTACAGAATAATAAAAAAAAAAAAAAAATAATAATAATAGGCAAATGCCAAATTTGAAAAACATTTTTCTTTCTAATAATACTGTCCGATAAGAATAGAAGAATCATGCAAAGGGGATTGTTTCTGTAGCATGATTACATTTGATTGCACTTTTTCAACCAATCCCTTCTATTAGCTCACACTCTCCCTATATATATCTTGTTCACATTTTAAATCATTAATAAAATGCTTTTTATGTATCCACTCAAGTTCAAATACATTTTTTTGAGCTCATAGTGGATGACACTGGATGTTAATACCATTTTTTCAAATATTAATTCAGTAATTAAATTTAATTCACTAATTTTAGTTTTATATGGGCGAAAAAAATTTCTCTTCTATAAGATATTTAGCAAGATATAAATTTAGGGATAAACACTGTCAGTCGCGAAGCATGTAGATCAGAAAAAAAAAAAAAAAAAAATTTCTTTTCAGATTCTTTTTTTTTCATCCTGGGTTCTAGTCTGAGTCAAGGAGGGAACAAAATGGAAAATAAAACGTGTGAATAAATTAGTGAGAGAGATGGAAAGTGCGTATGTGACAGAGAGAAAGAGAGAACTTAACAAAATTAACGAAAATTATTTATAAAGGACTTTCTGCAATATTGTGAAAAAAAAAAAGTAGGAATTGACTTTAAAATTTTTTTATATTACTTGTTTCTTTTTCTTTCTCTTCCTGCCTATCTTCATACATACGTAAGTGAATTGAATTCTGGTTTCTTACTAAGAACCTCCCAATATGTCTGTGTTATAAAACAGCCTCAGTGGCGAAGTGCGGCGCTGCACGATTAGCGCAGAAGCTCAATTCAATGACGGCTTTGTTGTAGACACTGTTTCAAAAAAACGAGGTGACACGATGGAGTTTGGGATATTCAGCATCTTGACTCGTGAGTTGGACTACCAGAGGAGTTTTCCAGGTATTCTCCCATACGATACGATACGTAGTTTCTTTTAAAGTCCTCCTTGAAGGCAGTGCCCTCCTTCAGCGACACGGAGCCAAGTCAGACTTCTATCTACGGGTGCACATCACAACAGAAGCTGCCCTCCCCCTTCCCTCCTTCCATCTGACCACAAGGGTTCTTCTTAGTCTAGATGTTGCTGTCTACCAAATGGGATAAAAAACAAACAAACAACGTCTCAATAATTTAGAAATAGTACAGCACAGAAGACAACAATAAAATATAAAAAGCATATTTATGTATAATGGGTTTAATAGGAAAGGACAAAAGGATTATTGTTAAGTTGAATTTACCTAACTTATCTCCTGATACGAAAAATCCAAATGGATAAAAATTTGATATCCTACCTTAAAAAATCAGAAATGTTTCTGGTCAATTAAAAATCAAAACAACAAAACTGCTGCATTTGCGTCACGACCATTGAGACTCTTTTTTTATTTATACATTCATGCCATTGCGCAAAATGGAAACATTCTTCCTCTCATAGAGACATGAGGAACCAGTCCTCTTTTCAAACATCTCAATCGAAAGCTCACGATCACCCACATTTCCTGTAAAGTAAATTTTATTGATGTTGCTTCTTTTATTACTTCTTCTTTTCTTTTTTCTTTCTTTTCTTTTTTCTTCCTGCCTATCTTCATACATACGTAAGTGAATTGAATTCCGGTTTCCTACAAAGAACCTCCCAATCTGTCTGTGTTATAAAACAGCACATCTCGGGCAGCGTGGGTTGGAAAACTTGTTGGAAATTCTGAATTGGAAAGCTCTGGTTTTTTTTTTTCGGTAGTTCCTGATGGATTCTAAATAGGAGAAAACGCATTGGATAATGTAAAAACAAAAGATACTGGCTGTCGATATAAAACCCGCCATATAATATTAGAATTATTTTCATTTGCAAGATCACATGTAGGAACACACTTTAAAATATTTATGCAGGGTTGAAATAGTTTTTTTTTGTTACTAAATTCCTTCAGTTTAGTTACAGAATTTCATCTTATCATTACCTTCAAATTGTATGTGTTAAAGCCAGAATTTTCTCTAATTCAGAGTTTGATACAAAGTTATCAAACTATTATATCGGTACTTAACAAACGGTATTTTAACAAACATTTTAAAAAAGGAATATTTACTCATTTTTAAAAAAATATACTCATAGTATGCAATTGGTTATATTTGATTTTTGGTTGAAAATTATTTGGACAAGCTTAGGATAAACCCCTTTTGAAAGTTTAAATAGGACTGTTTCAGTATTTTATACAGTGTATTGCATTACGCATATTGGTATAAGTTGGTATTACTCTCACCCATAGAGGAAGTATATTACACCCATTCTGCGCGTAACTGAGCATCGGGTTTTCGGCTTAGAAGTGAAATCTTTCCACGAATCTATAATTCTATGTCTATAAATATGTTAAATATTGTATGTCTCTAATTGTATGTGTGAGGTGTTTGTGGTTGTGAAAATAATATAAATAAAGTTGTGAGTTCTCCAACCTGTGCCTCAAGTATCTCAACCCAACTACACCCATTACAATCTGGTTGCTCAACCAGCACACTACATTAACAGATTTTTTTATTACGTACTAATACTGTTCGTTTTTCTTCTTAAAAAATATAAATTTTGTCTAAAAAGCTATCACAAAATTTAACAATTTATGCTCCATCACAATTCAACTAAAAATGTATATATATTTATATTTTCCTACAGCATGCTTTGGTGTAAAAGAATATTTGGCAAACAAACTATTTTTTTAATAGTTTTTAACAATTTAACTCATTCTTTATAAAGTATTTTAATACCAGCGAGCGAATACATTTCCTTCCATTCTTCAGTACACACTCTTGAGAAATGTTAATAAACTCGGAGAAAGTGAAATAAATAAATAAAACGTGGAAAACTGAAATAAGTTCTTTTTTTTTTTTTTTTACATTAATACGGAGGAAAAATACATTCGCCCGAAATGATAAGTTTCATACAGAACGTGATGTGAGTGAAGAAAGATGTTTTGGTCTGGAATTTTATCATACTACCAAGAATTCCACAGTACTACTAGATATACATAAACTTATCTATGTTTAACGAATCGTGTTTCTTTATTTTTTCCAAATTATAGACAAAAAAAAAAAAAAAAACCCTCTTGCTTCAAAAATGTAATTTAGACGCAATATTTATATCTTGGAAATAATATTGAACAGTGTCAATCACGTGTTATATAGTTAACTAACGGTACTGGTTTTTTTTTTGTTTTTTTTGTTTTTTTTACCTTTGCGCAGCTCCTAATACTATTATCCCCTTTTTGTTTTTTTCTTCATTGAATAACATAGAGGACATCTTTGATTAGAATTAATAAATCAATTTAATTCATGTTATTATTATATAAATCACAGAGGTTTTAATCTAAAATTAAAAAGTTAATATCAAACGGAAATATTATTATTATTGATCACAATTATTCAACTGTCTTGAAATGTAATGATGGCTAACTATTCTTATTATTTTTTCCTATTTTTTTTTCCCTCTGTAATCAGAAAATTCACTTGGGATTATAAAAAATACATCTGGTTTTGATATATGTTCCAAATACTTCTGCTATATATGTATTGAAAATGTCCTCTTGAATGACACTGTCTCTTCAATACCTAACAGAACGTTGTCCATACCATTCATAAGTAAAATACATATGCCACAGTTGTGTAAATAATAATTATAACAATTAGGTCGTGTTCATGACGAAGTTCGTCCATGTCGTTATTTTAATAAATTTTCCATTTATTTTGTAGTTTTCTAACGTTTCGGCCTATACTAAACCTATAACGGCTTCAAGAAAAGGGGTACTTTCAGGTTCATGGGGAACACTTTAACTTTTAATTACAAGCGCTATATATAATATATATAAACAAATACAAAACTATGGTTATTATACAAAGAAATGAAAATTAAAACTACAAATTTGATCACTGGTTCAAGATTAAATCACAAGTACAATTCACTCCAAGGTCGGTGTTTTCAGAGTTTTCATTTTTTTATGTCGAATCTGAAAACACGTTGAATCTCGTGACACGAAAACACATGGGGTTCACTTTGAAAAACAGACGAAAATTCCGGCCTGTTCTGACACTTCAGAGAAAAAAAGAAAAAAAAAAAAAAAAAAAAACACTCTTTGCCGATTCGTCGCAAAATATTATTCCTCTCCTCCAAAAACCTCCTTTTAAGAAAATCCGTCTACGTGGGGGAGGTCAGCTTTCCTCACTTCTCATTGGAGTAGAAATTTTCTCAGTCCATTTATATCACCAATCATGATGAAACAGTCATGGTGTAGTCCATATTTCATCTGTAATTGTTTCGATCTGTGAAGGTCGCACAGACAATCGCCAATTTCATGAGATCTCATTATCCATGACACTGAATATCTGTTATCAGATTTGAGTGACAGGTTGTTCTCATTACTACAAAACTATAATTGCATGTAATGTAACCACCCCCAACACTGCTTATTTGCTGTCAAATTTGTGTGATAGGTTGTTATTATGTACTTGTTAAAGAATATACATTCCTCTCTCCTGGGAACAAAATGCCACAACTCTTCCCATGGGAAAAATGCTACAGGTTATTTAATTTTTAATTTTTATCAGCAGAAAATACGCTGCTGCCCCTTTTCATTACACCCACGCCAACCTTGAGCTTCTGATCCCCTCAAATCTAACTTATCAGATCTCTTGTTCGTCAATTTTATTACTATAATTCATCTTTCATTATTTCTAAATTATTTACAGACAATAAAGGATGAATGACAAAGAAACGTTTATTGTTTCTTAATTATTTAGAGGCAATAACATGTAATTTTAACAATAACGTATGAATTTATGTTGAAACATAAAAATAACATGCGGCATAAATGTCTTTTTGATAAGAATTTAAAAGGGATGGCATTAGCCAGGCAGGTTATAGTTTGGGAGAACAGCGACATACAATTTTAGAACCAATCATAATCATTATCCTTCATAACTTATCATTATCTTCCATCAGTTATTGTTTTTTTAGAAGTTATTTAGAGGAAAATAAAACGCAGTTGGAATTCTTTCAGGCAACAAATTAAACGGACAATAAATAACCAGATGAGATATGTGGCAAGAAGATCACGCGGCGAAGTAGTCACGTACTGACATCTGTGTGAATGACATTGGCTTTCCTCTACTATAAACTGGAAATAGTAAACATCAAATACTTCTTTTGAAATCTGAGAGCCTTAATAAATACAGAGGTTTTACTAGAATCTTTTTAGTTAAATTCATAAAAGATCATTAATCACGAATGCTTTCTCGAAAGTGCTTTTTTTGTGCTTTTCAAAAGTACTCTAGAAATGAATTTGTTTGATTAAAGTATATTGTGTAGACTAGACTTACGAATTTGTTTCTTGGTGTTTTAGTTCATAAGTGGTGTTTTTTTTTTTTATGTGTGTTTTAGTTCCCTTTATACTAGTTAGCGTGTTTTTGGGTTTAATAAATTCCATTGAAGATTGAAATGATAGGTTAAAATAAAATGCAGTTAAGAATTCTTTTAGCAAGAATAAAGCAGACAATAAATAATCAGTCGAAGTATGTTTAAAGTGACTATGTTGTTGTTGTTGTTGCTAATAACCCTGATGCAGGAAAGCCTACACCAGGTCCGATAATAATAATAGGTTAAAATAAAATGTAGTTAAAAATCATATTGGCAAGAATGAAGCAGACAACAAATAGTCAGATGAGGTATGTTTAATGGGCCTATGTTGTTGTTACTAATCCCCCTGGTATAAAAAAGCCTACACCAGCTCCAAAGTATATGGCTAAGGGTGATATGCAGCAGCTTCATTTTAGAGAGGAACCACGAAGGTTGAAGAAGGACTAAACCTCTAGAAAACCCTTTACTATCATATTAGACCGGGACCTACGGTTTAAAAGTGGATTCCGAACCATTACAAACATCCATAGCACTGCCGGGGCTCGAAACCGAAACATGTGGCACAGAGCGCCAGAGTGCTAGACACTCGGTCATTCAGACCTAATGTGACTATATATCTTATTTAGCCCATTTTCAGATAATTAATCCCACTGTCCCCAACATAATTTATGTCCCTTTTTCAGGAAAAAAGCAAAACAAATCAATAATTTAAAAAAAAAGTGCTAAAAATAAAATTAAAAAAAAAGCCACCAACGATGGTAGCTCCTAGTAGAGTGGTGATGATGTCATGCACAATATGTCTAATATATATGCAAGTCGTTCAAGACATATATAAGCCAATATATATATATATATATATAAAACAAAGACGGTGTTAATGACTGCAATGGTGTTAACAAAGATATGTGGCAAGTTACGAAAAATATGTTTCAAGAAAATCACAAAGCAACATATTATACAAGTTGATGAAGAGTTTACTACATATACAAGACATATGTTCCTCTAGAACAGGGGTCTCCAAACTTTTGAGCCTTAGGGGCCGTACTGTTTACTCCAGTAAGTACCAAGAGCCAAAACCATTTTAATTTTTCTGCCATTATGTATAATTTCAGTTAATTGTTATGCTTAAGTTAAATTTTATGTGTATTATGCTTGTCATTAAGCTTTTACCTAGCAAGTAAATAAAACCGAGTTATTATCAATCTGTATTATTTTATCCAACTTAATACAGCAACAATAAGCTATTCGCTGTCGCGGGCCGGATTTGGCCCGCGGGCGTAGTTTGGAGACCCTGCTCTAGAATAAGTAAATGTGCCCTTTTGAGGACAAAATAAATGGTCGCGTTAGGTATGTTGCACAGGATATTTAAGGATCCTGTATTAAGAGGCATATATGTCTTATAAGTGAAGAAATATGTGCCTCTTGCATAAGCAAATGTCCTGTTTTGTGGACAAAAATAAATGGTCATTTTAGGTATGATGCAAGAGAATCACAAAGCAATACATTATGCAAGGTGATAAAGAGATCTCTTACAAGACCTATGTACATCTAGAATAAGTAAATGTCCTGTTGTGAGGACAAAAATAAATGGTCACGTTAGGTATGTTGCAAGAAAATCACAAAGCAATACATTATGCAAGTTGATAAAGAGATCACTACATACACTGAAGTGACAAAAAAAGTCATGGGATACCTCTTAATATCGTGTCGGCCCTCCTTTCGCCCGGCGAAGTGCAGCAACTCGACGTGGCATGGACTCAACAAGTCGTTGGAAGTCTTCTGCAGGAATATTGAGCCATGCTGTCTCGATAGACGTCCATAATTGTGAAAGCGTTGGTGGTGCAGGATTTTGGGCACGAACAGACCTCTCGATGATGTCCCATAAATGCTCGATGGGATTCATGTCGGGCGATCTATGTGGCCAGATCATTCGTTGGAATTGTCCAGAATGTTCTTCAAACCAATCGCGAACAGTTGTGGCCCGGTGACATGGCGCATTGTCATCCATAAAAATCCCATCGTTGTTTGGGAACATGAAGTTCATGAATGGCTGCAAGTGATCTCCAAGTAGCTGAACATAAAGCATTTCCAGTCAATGTTCGGTCCAGTCGCACCAGAGGACCAAGTCCATGTCATGAAAAACAGCCCACACCATTACGGAGCCACCACCAGCTTGAACAGTGCCTTGCTGACAGTTTGGGTCCATGGCTTCGTGGGGTCTGCGCCACACTCGAACCCTACCATCAGCTCTTACCAACTGAAATCGTGACTCATCGGACCAGGCCACGGTTTTCCATTCATCTAGGGACCAACCGATATGCTCACGTGTCCACGAGAGTCGCTGTAAGCGATGTCGTTCTGTCAGTAAAGGCACTCGAGTCGGTCTTCTGCTGGAATAGCCTAAGAAAGCTAAATTTCTCCGCACAGTTCTAACAGACAAGTCCCTTGTACGTCCCACATTGATTTCTGCGGTTATTTGACGCAGTGTAGCTTGTCTGTTAGAATTTACGACTCTTTTGCAGACGTCGCCGGTCTCGGTCGTTAAGTGCAGGCGGTCGACCACTGCGCTGTCCATGGTGGGATGTTATGCCTGAAATTTCATACTCTCGGCACACTCTTGACACAGTGGATCTGGGAATGTTGAATTCCCTAACGATTTCCGAAATGGCATGACCCATGCGTCTAGCTCCAACTAACATTCCGCGTTCAAAGTCTGTTAATTCCCGTCGTGCGGTCATCATCACGTCAAAACCTCACATGAATAACTTGAACAGAAATGAAAGCTCTGCGAAAGCACTGCGCATTTATACCTGTTCTACGCGATGCTACTGCCATCTGAAAATTTGCATATTGCTATCCCATGACTTTTGTCACTTCAGTGTATATAAGACATATGTGCCTCTTGAATAAGAAATTGTCCCGTTTTGAGAACAAAATTAAATAGTCATGTTAGGTATGTTTCAGGAGAATCACAAAAAGCAATACATTATTCAAGATATACAATAAAGATATCACTTACAAGACATACTAGTATGTGCCTGTTGAATAAGTAAATGTCCTGTTTTGAGGACAAATGGTCACGTTAGGTATGTTGCAAGAGAATCACAAACAATACATTATGAAAAGTGATAAAGAGATCACTATACGTGTCTCTTGATAAGTAAATGTTCATTTTGAGGACAAAAAATAAATAGTCGCGTTAGCATGTTGCACAGGATATTTAAAAATCCTGTGTTAAGAGGCATGTCTTGTAAGTGAAGACATATGTGCCTCTTGAATAAGTAAATGTTCTGTTATGTTCAAGAGGCACATATATCTTGAATAAATAAATGTCATGTTGTGTTCATGAGGCACATATATCTTGTAAGTGAAGACATATGTGCTTTAAATGTCCTTTTTGAGAATAAAAATAAGTAGTCATGTTAGGGTGTGTTGCAAGAAAATCACAAAGCAATACAATATGCACGGTGATAAACAGAACACTTGCAAGAAATATGTGCCTCTCGAATAAGTAAATGTTCTGTTATGAGGACAATAATCAATGGTTACGTTAAGTATTTTTCAAGAGAATCACAAAGCAATGCATTATGCAAAAAGTGATAAAGAGATCACTTATGGATATCTCAATAGATTTAAGTTAAATTTTCCTAAAATATAGATTAAGAATAATAAACACCAAAAAATTTCCTTTGAAATCTCAGAATCATTATAAATGTACGTTTTACTGAAATCTTACCAGAAACGCTCATTAGCCACTAATGTTTAATCTATGGTTTTTAAAAGCACTGTGATGAATTTACTTCATTTACGACTGTAAACACAGACTAGACTTCATAACAGCTTTTTTTTTGGCATTTTAAGAGTCTAACAAGCTCCAGTTAAGTTTTAAAATAATGATACGAAATGAATAGAAATATACGTAAAATATATTGATATAAACTTTATCCAAACAAAAATTCTTAATTTTTTTCTTTCTCTTCTTTTCTTTTTTTTTTTTTTTTTTATTTTTTTATCATTTTCTAATATAACTGAAATTTGAAATTCTAAGTTCTAAATTGTTATTTTCAATTGCTTTATACATTATTATCTTTATTTTTTTTATTCAAATATACATTAAAAATATTTTTAATGAAGACTATTTATAAAAACTAAATGAAAAAAAAAAAAAGATCTCAATGCTTAACGATGTGAAATAACGAACACTGTAAAAAAAATCTTACTATTAACTCTAATAAACTCAGCTAATAAACAATTTTTGTATAAAAATAGTAGTTTAAATTTATCATCAAAATATATTTTAAATATATATATTTAATATATCAATATTTTAAAAACTGAAGACAAGTAAATTATAAAACAATCAAAATTTTCTGATGTTTATGTAAATTTTTCATATATCTATATTATTATATATCAATAAAAATAAAGGGTTTTGTTTGATACATAAAATAGTTATTGTTATTATAGAAATCATGAATTCTTTTTTTAAAAAGTTAACAGCCTTCATTGTTTTCTTAATTACGCTTCTCTTTCTTAATTTTATATAGGTTACCCTTGACTTACAATGGCTGAGTACAGTAATTCAAACTTAAGATCTCCAGAATTAAATAATCAAGAATCCAGAAATAAGAATTAAATACTCTTTTTGCTTTAAGAAACTTGAGAAGGAAGAAAATTCAATATTATTGTTATTAAACAATCAGTATATCAAGAAGATAAACTGAGTATGGGACAAACACTTGATTAATTTTGAAAATAATGGAGTCAGTTAGTGTAACTGTGCTTCCTTCTATTCATTGGCTAGAGCGCCCCATGGCCTTCTGAAAAATGGTCAGTAGGCGTCGTGACTCACCCGAGAGGAAGTTATAACTCAACCTGTGCTCCCGCTGAGAAACATTACTTTATAGTCTCTCATTCCGAGAGGAAATATATTTAGCTCAGCACACCGGAGCCTTAGTTGGTCTACAGATTCTCACCTGAGGGGATATATTTCCCGCAACCTGCGCGTAGCCGAATTTTGGTTTTTGGCTTAGAAGTGAAATCCTTCCACGAATTTATAATTATGTCTTTAAATGTGTTGAATATTGTCGCTTCCTTGTGTATGTGTGTGTGGTGTTTGTGCGTGTGTCAATAAAGCTGGGAGTTCTCCAACCTGAGCCTCAAGTATCAGAACCCAACCACACCCAATTACAATTCTGGGCGCCCAACCCGCACGCTGCAATTGTAGAAAAAGGCGCACAGAGACAGACTGCCTCATTTTAATTATCAACTATTACATACATATTTATAGCACCATAAACCCATGCGTCCAAAAGTCCTTTG